>JAQIXQ010000269.1:0-38308 GCA_034700485.1 Pseudosinella alba | reverse complement strand
CTTTAGGGGTTCCCATCTATTTCATTTAGTTCCCCTCATGTGATATAGCTAGGTATATTAGCTTGGAGGGAAAAGGGGAAGAGGGGGAAAGGGAGGAAAAGGTGGGAATGTACTTAAGTATATAAATACATTCATTGCGAATTTTTTCCCCTTCCTCCCAACTCTACTTTTGTTTCACATGGATATGGAGGAGTGAAAGTGAAAATGCCCATTTTATACTCCAGCTCTCGGGTTGCTTTCACTCTATATTCCACTACACTTTTGTCCCTTCTGTTCTTTGATAATATGGTGATGGTAATATGGTGGAAGGTGGGATGGAGGATGCAAATTGTAATGTATCCCAGCGGCGCATTAAATTCATTCGTAAAAAAAAGTATGAAACAATGTGTGCCCCTCTGCCCCCCTCTCCGTTATATAGACTCACTCTGTTACATGAGTGGAGAGTGGAATGGAGTGGAGGAGAGAAGGGAAAGCATAAATAGAGAATTTTTAATAATTTTTGTTCTTGTTCCACATCCAAATTGGAGTGAATGAGGGAGAGAGAGAGCAGGTGTGTGACTCTGATTCCAGGCTGGATGGAAGGTGAAGGGAACATTACATGCTTAACTTAAGTATATCCATACACTGCTTTGGAACTCTTTCCAAAACAAGACAAATTAATGAGATTTATTTTAGAGAGAGGGGAAGGAAAGGGTAGAAAAAAGCTCACAGCCAAGCCAAGCCAGTGTTGGAACATGGGATCACGTAATGTAAGGAAGGAGGAGGAGGAATTCTTAAGGAGGAAAAATACCCTTGCCCAAATTATTTCATCCAAAAGGCGAAAATATTACATCAAGTTCAAACGCTCAACGGCTGCTGTAAAAGTCCAAGCCACGCGTTTGTTCCCCCTATTAGATTTATATGGGAGGAAATGAGGAAGCTGATGTTTTCCATCCTGTTCCAAAACAGTAATTCGGGAAGGGGGAGGAATGGAGGAAGGGGAAACAGGAATTGCAATGCAGTTTGCGATTTGGGAAAAGGAAATAATTTCCAATACCTATAAATATATGACTAGAGCACGTAGTGAAAACAAATTGTGCGTGTTCCTCTTGCACAATTGGCAGGGGGAATGCAAGGGGGATGGGTAAAAAACCTCACACTAGCATAGGTATAAATATATATTACCTATGTATAACGCCAGGAATTTCGTCATGGTGTGAGCTATCCTTTCTGATCAAATGATCAGGCCACCACCAAACCCACCACAAACCAATCCAGCCACCTTCAAAAGAAAAATTTATTTTAGCGGATGTAAAGTAGGAGGAGGAGGAATTGAATTGCAAAGTGGATTGCTTTGGATTGGATTATATTGTGGGGCCAGGGTGTAAGGTATGTACATTTTACACAAAAGTATCGCTATGACCCTGGTGGTGATGAGAAAAAAGGGACAAGTGAAGCATGACAAGTGTGACATGGCTGTCCTTTGGGGTGGTGGTCTAGCACTTCTATAGTCTAGCAGTGGCATGTAAATGGCTTCCAGGTGGGATAAGAAGAAGTGTTTGATGATGATGTGGGGACCCTCCCCGGGAAAAAAATGTGGAAGGGGTTTCCGAATCCGATTCCGAAATCCAAATTCAAGGATCGACACCGGCATAGGTACATCCACATAGATAATAATTTTTACTGTCCTCTTTTACCTATCCACATAAAAATAAAATTTAACGGGGTTTTGGGATTTCTATTCTTCTTTGTCCATATATCTGCTCCTGGATAATATAACAGAGTGAATTGTGACCAGCGGCTACGGTCGATTGCCCTTCACATTCATCAAGGAATGAAATGAAAAGGGGTGCAGCTTATGACATTTCACATTTGTTCCAGAAGCCTCTCCTGCTGGAGCACTTTTGCTTTGACATTATTCTATTCCAGCCGGCCCTCCTACTCATCTACATAAAATGTTTTTAAAAATGTACATTTTTTTCGCTTGGGTAAATGTATCTTACATAAAGTTAGATAATGTAATTTATATCAGATGAAAAAATCTGCTTTCAATTCAAACGAGAGGAAAAAAGTATCTAAGGTTGGGTGTTTTGGCATATGCCTGGAGTCAGTCATCCTCCACCTCGTCATCACCGTCATAGTCATATCCATCAGCTTCGGCAGCCACGGACGCACGTCACTACTCCCTAATTTCCATCTGTAATAAGTACCCATTCAATCCAGTCAAGCCAGACACATTTTATTTCATCAAATGGAAATGACACTGTCTGAAAATGAATGTCAGGCAGAGCCAGAGCCAGGCAGTTTTACATTACTACCCACTCATTTCCCAATCGAATTCAAGATGAGAGAGAGGGAGAGAGTGAGGAGCAGAAAATACTTTTTTGGATTGGAGTTGGAGTTCATTTCATTTTGTGACATTTTTACTTACAATCAATTCGGTTTCTCCTTGCTCCTTCCATTTTGGACTTTGTTCTTCCTTCCATGCATCAATTCAAGCAAGAAATATTGAAATGGTACAATAGCAAAAATTAAGTTATCTTTACATAAGTTTGCAATTTCTCATTGCAGTTCTTGTCTATACTTATGAGACTATTATGAAATTGGAGGATTTTTCTAATGTCCAATAAAAAATTAGCAGTTTTCTTTAGGATGGCTCTCCGGCTCCGGAAATTCGGAAAGAAATTAAATTATCTTAAAGATTTTTCTTTCTTCCAGAAAGGCTAATCATAGCCAATGTGAAAAAAGTTAAGGCATAGGCTGGGCTAGACCAGTACAAGGTAGCTTTGATTTGATTTTGATTTGATCCAATTCTTCCAGAGTTGATTTGCTCCGGGAGTCGGACAACGCTGGGGGGCTTAAGAAGGAAATGAAAATGAGTTTATGGAAGAGTGAAAGCAGAAATAACAAATTTTTTTCTTCCTAAAAGAGCATTATTACATCTACGCCCAAAGCATCCGTGGAAGGAGGTATAAGAAGGGAAGCAGGACAAGTGGAAATAAGCAGTGTATACAAGAATAATGCTCACATTATAAAGCCATGTCAAAGCCAAAGCCAAAGCCAAAGTTAAGCCGCTGCCATTATACCGCTTCCAGGCAGGCTTCCAACTCCCGACTCTTACCTTGCATTCACTTCCAAGTTCCAATCCAACAAGTTCAATGTAGCCTGCAACACAACACGAAGACACAACAGGAGGAAAGGAGAAAGTAAGCTTGGGAGAAAGTACAAATATAACATGAAGACTGTTGCTATTGCTTCTGCTGCTGCTTATTTTGTCACTGGTGGACTGGGCTGCTCATATAGTCATATCTAGTCTTACTTAGTCTGGTCCTGATTAACTCAGCCACCTATTTATTATTACATGATAAAAAAAACCCGAGTAACAAATAATAATGACATGTTTAGATTGGCCCATATACCCTTCCATTACACCAATACATATTAGTACAAGCTTGGAACTTGGAAGTGGGAATTCCTTTCCCCACCGTCAACCATGTACTTATGCATATCAGCATGGCATGCATATTATTATTACACGATATTATTATGCCCCTCTGCTTTGTTGTCCCTTGTCGTGGTTATTGATTTGATGACATAATATTATATGACATGACACATATGACATGAAAAAATAAGTAAGTATATGGCTGGGAGGGTGAAGCAGCAGCTATGATGTGAAGTGAAACACTCACTCAACTGGGTAAATAGTTGAAGAGCGGACGGAGTGAAAGCACTTTAAAAATTTTCACAGGAACTATGTTGAGTTTAGTGGTTGTTGAGATAATGAAATGAAATCAAACAGAAATAATCATTCCCACTTTTTTAGATGAGCTTAAATTCAGAAGGATCATAAATGGCATAGGCATATAAGTGGAGATGGAATCCCAATAATCCGGGTCAGTTCAGTACTCGTTTGCAAATGGAATTGTTTCCCCGGCCGCCAGACGATATATATGCTGATGGGAAACAATAGCAATCCATAAAAGAGCCCGGTTGATGGAACATAAAAAGTAATAAATAATTTATTCCTTTGTGTTCCCTTCCCAATTCCCATGCATGGGTATAACGCACCCACTACCAACCACCAACCAGTAATAAAAATATGTGCGCGGAGCCCATTTGCCTGTTTTATATTTTTGTTTGTCATTTTTCTCATTGCCCATGTCATGTATGTTGCTTCTAGTTGTTATGGAATGGACCAAAGTAGTGCTTAACAGGTTTGCAAGTGAAAGTATGTAGTAAGTAGTGAGTACGTCAGTGAATAGTAAAGTGGACAAGCAGGCATTTATCTAAATTTCTCATTCCGTTTTGGTTGTTGTTTCCCCATCGTAAAAAAAAAGTTTGGCCACGTTTCTCCTTTCTTTCCCCTCGTCTCCTGTCACTCCGTTCCAGTTGCAAACTTGAACTTACGCAATATAATTTATAATGCCACCTTCCAGAAAAAGTTTTGCATGGTTTGGTATTTGGTATGGTGTAGTGTGGTAAATGGAATATGGAATGGATGAATATTATGGACTGGTTATAAAAAATATGTATGAATTGTCGCACTTTCTTTCTCCCCAATTAGAAGAGTTTGTCTTGAGAGAGGGGAAAGTTTATGAAAGTGATTTACATTCATGGGGGACGATGACGGGGAAAAGCTTACAAAGAAAGAGAAAGAAAAGTGGTCATGTACACAAGTCTTGGCTAGGTACTTTTAGACGTTTATTTTAAGAAACTGTTCGGTGCACCGCACAACAGTCCCGTTTCCTCCCGCTGGACTCTTAACTACATAAGACCCACTTCACAGTTCATTATTACTTCCGAAATTATATTATTTCCCGTTAATCCCTTTGCACACAATAATGGGGTAAAGTATATAGCGGTACTGCCCAACTTTTACTGTTTGTTTAAGTGGGGCATTTTAGGAATTTTTTGGGGACCCCTCCCACCATCCTCCATCACCCTCCACACACCGCAGCTGTATCACTTAATTTTTATACCTGTTCATTTACAGTGATTTTTTTTCCTGAGAGTAAAAAAAAATATTACGGTATTCTCATGTCATGGCCATATTTAATATTATGTCTCCTGCGTTTATGATCAAAATTACAATATGTATTAGCCTTATCATCATCAGATATCTTTTTTACACCTTATCATATCCTTATCATCCATCTCTCCAACATATCATATGCCATTGCCAAACTAATTTGCAAAGTTATTACCATCATGACTAGAATGACTAGACTCTGATGATGATGATGATGATGATGATGATGATGATGATGATATGAGTCTTCCTTCATGAAGAAACTGCATTGTTTTATCTTTTCCCCTCATTAATATGCATTGATTGTCCTCACTCAAGTGATTGGAATGGGGAGCCCATTATTCATTACATTAAGTATGATATAGCCTGGTCGGCTGGATGGAACAACTCATGGACTTGGCTGGAACTGGAAATAAAAAATGAGTTTATTATTATGTGCAAATTCTAGGTTACCTTACGTAAGCGTCATTGCATTGATGGCTATCATGGCATGGTTGGTTTGGTTGTGGCAGTGTTGGAGGAGTTGGAGTGATCATGATCATGACGGAGGTGGTGGTGGTGATGTTGGTGGTTGGTTGACGTTGATCACGATCCCCATCACTATCCAATCCAGCTAATCATCCAGCTTTACCCTGTCATGTTCTTCATTATGTGTATATGTCATGTCATATACACATAGTCAGAGTCCATAAGTCCATGTAAATATTTTCGCAACAGTTTCAGTTGTGGTCTGGTCGTGGTGTCACTCTGACATGTTGGAGCTCTCCGCAAAACAGCTACTGCAACATACATAGAAGTAGATACATGCTTACTGTTTACTGGGGGAAAGTTGTTCTGGAATGGAGTGGAATAGAAATATGCATGGAGAAGCCATATTAATATCACCGTGACTATGAAAATGAGGAGTGAACTGGAATATTAAAATGTTGTTGGGACACCTCCATAAATTCCAGCTTGTTCCAGACAGGAAGAAGGGCAAAGGGGGAAACTGAGGGAGACAGAATGAAATATAAGTAATGTAGGAGTTGTAGTTGCTTTGTCCTTATCATCTTCCTCCTCGTCCTTTCCTTATCTTGCCATTTTGTTATCATCATATAAAATAGCCCATATACAATTAAAATGTATATTTGTATAATGAACATGGTTATTAATGGACAAACAAGGGAGATTCTTGTTGTCCTTGCGTCTTCTGAGACAAAAGTAAATGTGAAGGTTGGCCTTTGGAATTCTACCCGGCACTGGCTAATTGTCACTTTGCTTCATTATATTTGTGCGATACCTGTAAACTAGTTGTGGGGAGAACTGGGGGGTAAGGTGGAAAATGGGCTTGGATTGGATTGGATTGCATATATGGACCGTTTAGATCTTGAACAGATTGAGTTACAGACTCACTGATGTGGGTTGTGTTGCGGAGGATATTAATGCACTTTATGAATCCAATGCCTCCATATCTCCCTCCATCATCCTCTTCTTCTTTTGTCCTCTCTTCTTCTTCTTGTTCTTCTTCGTGATAAGATTATTTGGAAAGAGAAGAAGGAGGCAACAAAACAAAACATTTTGGAGGAAGTCAGGGAAAGAAAGTTTGTTCTTGTCGCTGCTGGTCATATAGTCATAGTCATACAGTCATTCATAATCATACGTAAGATGTAAGACCGATGTAGCTCCGAAAATTGCCTGTTCTTCTCTCCGTAATGGTTTGTAATTTAGAGTGCTGATGCTGAATGAAGTGTTTCCAGAGTTTGATATGCTTGCCTCCATAAGGTCGATGAATAAAATGACGGAATGATGATCATCATCATCGTCATCGCCATCCTGATTGTTCCTCCTAACTGGGCCAGCCCTACCATCAACGCCACCATCATTTTCACTACTCTCGAACGTAACCACAACATCCTTGTCTATTTACTCAGCGTGGTTAAAGTGTGGATATATTTTTTATCAAACTGGGTGCACTGGTCATATCTGTATTAGTCATAGACTACGTCTTGGTTATAAATATAAATGTTGATATGTTACATTATGTTTGTGGATTTAGCACTTTATCTGGGAATGATAATGACTAGAGGAGGAGGAGGAGAGGGCAATGCACACATTTATTTGTCTGCCAAACTGTAGAGCAGCAGGGGCAACAATGTAGACAATCAACAAAAGCCATTCCAGTTTCAGAGATGCAGATGAGGAATGAGCAGAGGATGAATTGGATGGATGGATGTTATTTTAGGAAGCTTTTAGGTTTTACTTGGCTTGACTAGGGGAATAGTGGGAGGGAGGGAGGATGGAGGATGGAGGAGGATGATGATGAGAATGACTCCTGTGGAGTGGAGGAGGATAAAGATACATGAGATGGGATCCGATCTATTCATACATTTTCTCATGTTTTAGGCAAAAGTTAAACTAAAGAGGAGAAAGATATATGGCTGGAGCAACAGCTGCGAATCCGTTATTGTCTCGAGTCCGGAATAATGGGATCCAGTCGGGGATGAAGATGGAGGAAGCAAGGACAAGAGCATCATCATCATGAATTATATGATACTGAAACTGGTGGGTTTGGTGGTGATGGAGAAATCTGGCGAAAAATGCGTTCCGGCTATCTGTACACTTGGTTGGAGGAAAGTGAAATTTCATGGAACTGGGTTATGATATGACATGGTTATGATCCCTCCGGAGGAGGAGGAGTTGTTTGGGCTTTTAGCTTATCATCCTCCTATCATAAGTAAATTTATTCTGTTGATTCGATGCGTGGAGAAAGTCATGTCATCATGTCATTGGATAATATAAAGATGACGGTTATACAGCCTCGTCATTGTCACTGAAATGAAATACATGAATGAATAATTAAATTAGCATATAATATAAAATTAGATTGGATCAGAGCATGTGAAATGTGATCTTGACATGATGATGATCATGATCAAATGATCACACAACCTGGGAAATATAAGCTTCTTCTTCTCAACTCAAGAGCAAAAAAAATAGTTGAATTTTGAATGATAGTGGAAATGATATTTTGGTGGATTTGTCTATTTGGATAGATGAATGGATGTAGAGTGTAGACACCATCATCACCTTAGGAAGCTGAATAAATAATGATATTACGCCGGAGATATCTGGAACTGGATGAGTTAGATTAGAAATACTGGCATGTTTGTTTCCAGCTGGAGCCTGACCTTGTTAGACTTGATGATAAAGTAGACGGTTGTGGTTTTTTACCATGTGGTAGGAATCATTCATTACAGTTATAAAATGGCGACTATGACTCTGGTTATGACAATGATGATGGTGCAGTGGCAATAGTGGCATGCTCTTGTTATTCTATTCCATCATCATCATCATAATATTAATAATTATCCTTTCATGATGATCTGGGTTAGTAGACCTATTAACTGCATACTTAATATCCAGGGTTTCCAGATTAATGAATGCGTTGATGAATTGCATTAATTCTGATGATTCCGATTCGATTATGTCGATGTGGGCTAGAAAGCAACCGCTCAATTAGATCATTTATTGATGAGCAAGAGCCAACATTAATGAAGAATGAACCATACATATCTATTATTTACCCAGATCTACACAGATGCATCAATCATGGAATGGAATAGGTATCTGGATTTTGGATTTCACTAGGAATGAAATTTATTTAACTTTCTGATTCTGCCAGAATTATTTACTTATTTAATTATTTGAACAGGTAACTTTTAGCTTGCTTCTGCCGAGTCTGTTTGTTGATTTTGTAGTCAAGCCAAAGCCAAAGCCAACTTATGTAAATTTTATTTGCATACCTAATCCAAATTCCAAGCTCCCTAGCAAAACCATTATTACCTATGTATGTACCAATACATTTGTCTTTTCGTCACTGCTCAAATCAGAAGAGCAGTAAAAGTGAAAGTATCATGACATGGATCACCATCATCATCATCCCCGCCATTACCCACCAGCCAGCCCAGCCCCCCACACTTTTTTTTACTGTTGATGACTATGACTCTGTGAGAGAAATGAAATGATCCCGAGGAAAAACAAAAGGTTCTGGTTCAAGATAATTTACGTCCTTGTTTTATTCCCGATTTTATGAGCTCTCCATGCATCATCAAATCATCATCATCAGCGGCAACAGCAGCAGCAGCATCCCTATCACCATGAAAAGCCTATTAAATTGAGATGAGCCCTAACTCTTGCCATTGTCGGTTCAGGTTACAGCTAGAATAGGGCTACCTACTTACCTATGTACGTACGTATGCCCTAAGTCTAAAATGTATTTTTAATACCTTCAAATTGCAATAATAAATGAGGGGAACAAGGATAGCTTCCTCCTTTCCTAGACTACCCCTGGTCGGGGGACACATAGTACCTGGGAAAAAGCGGCGGAGAAAGCTATATGGCTGGAAACAAAACCAAGCCCAGAGGAAGGAGCCCAGCAAAGAGAAAGAGAATAATAATAACTTGAGTGAAATAAAAATCCACTCCCTTTTAAGGCACTCCACTTCATTCTCAGTTCAGTGTACCCTATTTCGGTTTTGTTTCTTCTTTGTAGAATAGAGAGTGGGGAATGGGAGGGGGGATCGGATCCAGTATCGGAATAAAAACTGGGACTTGGCCTGGGAAAAGGTGAAAAGGAGTCTAGGATAAAAAGAATCCTCGTTTTTTAGTTTATTTCCAAGATGCCCTCCATCGCATCATTCCATTTCATTCCATTCCATGAGTTGTAACCAACCAGTGTTTTATGAAGGTGGCTTGGGTATGTATGTGGAGGTGGAGGAATTGCTGATGTGATGGCATGGCATGATCATGATGGTCCCCTTTCTTTTTCTCTCTTTTCCCTCTCCTGCATATTTTATTGGGAGTAGTTTCCGCCACTCCACCATTTTACTATGTATTTATTCTGGAGGAGGAGGATGGGAAAAAAAGGTGAAAGGAAGACAAAAGTGAAAGTGGAGTGAATGAATGTTCCCCAGTCCCAAGTTATTATTATGCTTTATGCCTTTCATGTATTTTCACCTTCACCCAATAAAAAGGACAACCCAACCCAAACCAAGGAGTAAGTAGGAACCGTGTGAGGGAAAGGGAGATGATGCGTGTAACTTGATCCCCAGCCCTAGTATGGCTGCCTCTAGTTTCCCTTATCGACAGCGGTGAGGTGACATTGTACCTTCCGCACACAGGAAAGGAAACTGGGAGACACCAAAACCAAACCAGACTGGAAACCATTGAGCTGGTCTGTTCATGTTCCTTCCCCCCGTTCCCTGAAAATATTTCTTGTGACAAGGCTGTCATATCTGTAGTTGAATGTCTTGTTGCGTCTCCCACCTTCCTAGACTTCCGATAGTTCCTATTGAGCTCTGTGGATCCCACAATAAAAAAAATCTTTCGGTTTTTTTTTCTACTCCGCTCCGCTCCACCGTCAGTGGATTGCTTCATCTTCATCGCTTCTGTCTCCCTTGTCTGGGTTGTCAGTTGGAGTGAAGCGTGAGTGGTGTGGTGGTGTGGTATGGTGTGGTGGAGGAGTGGATCTTCGTCGGGAAAGTTGAAGTTGAGCTGTAAGAGCTGAAGAATATGAGGGGGAAGTGTGTGGTGGATTCCGGGGAACAGGTTGATTTTCTTGGGATGTGCTTTCTCCCAGAGACTGTCATGTTCTGTGGCTTTCCCGGTGGCTTGGCTTTCTGTAGAGTGGCTTGGGTATAGAGATCTTAGCAATTTTTCCAAGAACTGGAGGAACCCAACGATCTACTTGGGTGCAGGCTTGTCTTTGTCTTTGTCTTTTTGCTAAATTCAGCTCCTTCCTCCATTCCATGAAGAAGCTCCCGCGGAGTTGAATCCGGTAGCTGGTCTGGTCTTGTTCCCCCCAACTAGGACGACAGAGGGAGGAAGGTTAATGAGCATGATAACAATGTTTGGGAACGATGATAGCATTTTCCTAGAAATGGATTGCTAATGTAATAATATGTAAGTTCATCCTCCTGGCATGAACTGGCATTTAGACCAGACATGTACCCATTTAAAAATAAGAGAGTCATTCCATTGTATTGGAATGAATGGGTGGGTGACATATGTAATGCTTTCTTCCTTGAAGTCAGATCCGACAAGGAACTATACCATTCAATATTGCTTTTCATTTCATTCAGACTAAATTGATTCTGTCTACCTGTTTATTTTTATTTGAGTTTTTTTCTTATCTTGTCTCCAATGATTGATAAGGAATCAGCTTGTTGGATCCATTGTCAATTTGGGTGGATCAACAGGAAGTCACTCCAGATATTTCACAAAGAGAGAGAGAGAGGAGCTCCACACGAGTCCCCTTTCTCCTTCTTCTTTTTGGAGAAAACAAATTGCCTTCTTCAAGAAACTCTAAAGCCTAACAAGGGAACACACGTGGGTGGGGAGTGAGAAAAAAAGTTTTGCGTGGGGAAACTAAGAAAATAAATAAAAAATCTTCTTTATTCCCCCTTCATTGATGATTAGACTCTCTCCTACGTGATGTGATAAAAAACATGAGCTTGCACAAACATGAACACAAATGTTTGTGAACATGAATAACAGACGAAGTTACTTTGGCGTTGTCTTGGAACTCGCTTGGACTGGGGAAGGTATTTTACCATCCTGTTTCCTCCTCCTCCTCTTCTACTCACTCAGCTCATGAATAAAAGAAGGAGTAGCGAAGCCAACGACAAAGGAAACTTTTCTTTGGCCTGTTATTTTCCATAAATCATTTTTCTTCTCCGGGAGAGTTTGGGAAAGCTTACCTTGGTATGTTTGGATGTGCTTATGTAAGGGAAACCAAGCCACTTACAAAGTGAAACTAATTTCGGGAAATCAAGGTCTGGTGAAATTCAAACAGTCAAATTATGATTGGTTCCCTTTCAGCCCCACACATCACGTCACATCATTATAGTAAATAGACAGCCCACAAGGATGGAAGAGAGGTGTGGGATGTTAATCAAATCTGAATTGGGATTGGAAGGAGCAGCAAGGAAGAGGTTGTTTTGAACGTCCAAGTCCAATTTGCTAAAAAAAACGTAGGTGTCCATATCCCGTGTTCGGTGGAACAAGGCAGGAGGGAAAAAATTATAGTCCATAATCTGCTGGTGTTGTATGATAAGGTAAATAGCTAGCTGCCACTGTTCCACTTCCACTTTATATAATCTAGTCCAAGTTGATCATCTAGATAACGAGTTACAATGTAAGTATATAGTGATTACAGGTCATCATTATCGTATAAGCATCATTTAAGGTGTTTAAGCTCCAGACACTAAAAATTAAGCTTCCTCTCCTAAATGTAAAGAGAAAGAGGGAACTTCCTTTTGTGGCATTTTCCTACCTTCTAGAAATCGCCAATTAGTATTAAGCATGTATTGTTCCTCATGAGTCATGAAAGGTGCCTTTTATATGGTTCAGTCCAATCCAATCTGTTTATCCAAATGGGTCAAAGACCACAATATATCCATTTGCACTAAATTTGTAATACATAAATGCCACTGTATATATTTTTCGTGGTTGTCCACGTTAACAAGTCGTAAGATTCCAGATTGCTAATTTGGGCTACTAGTACGTGTTAACCGTTCATTTACTATTATTGCCATTCCAGTTAAGGAGTCAACTATGTCTTTAGATATGTTTTGAAAAAAACAATTCAATTCCACTTAATTCTGACGAGGTGAAAGGGGACGATACGGATAACTGTTGCTCAAGTGACGATGGATACTTAACTAAATGGCTTGAATTTTTACAATTGAGTAATTGAAATTTATCCTGGTCATCACATATGACTTCATCATTCGTATCATGTATCTGGTTCATGTTCCCAATTTCTAACTAAAATGGGCCTTGGAGAAATATGATACAAATAGCTGGGGAACAGGAGCTAACAAAGTACGTAGGCAATGTAAATAAATATTTTTCTTCTTCTTGCACTCTCCCAATTGACGACCACCCTGCTCTTCTGGTCTCTGACGTTGAAAGTGAAAGCATGATGAGATGGCAGTGGTATGACATGGAACGGTGATGATGTGATAAGGAGTGATGATGAAATGAGAAGAAAAAAATACCTATGCTGTTTGAGTCATGTTCCATTCCATGCTCATGAAAGGAGTTTGGATTTGAGCAGGGGGAAATAAAGGAAGGCAGACAGGAGCACTTTCCGAGATCTGGCCCATGTGTACATAGATTGTTTGAGTCCTTTTTTCCCCATTCAAAATCAACACTTACAAACATGTAGCATTTCTGATTACACAGAGGAGGAGTGAAAGTGGGTGTGAAAGCAAGGGAAAAATTGGAAAGTTGGTTGGAGTGGGACATGGGGGGAGTAAAATGGGATAATATGCTTCTTACAAGATGTTCCATGTTCCATCCCATACCGGGAGACTTATAAGGAATGAGAGACTTGAACAAGATGATGTTGATGATGAGGATGGGGATGGGTACACACTTTTTTTTAGGTACCTTCACATGAATTCCTGGAATTATTCCTTAGAGCCCTTATCGGGATCCACTCCATATTTGAAACTAACTGGATCTGAATTGAATCAGATGGGATAAGGTGAATTTCTTGGAAGGACTTTTGTAGGGATATATGTGGAACATGAGTACATTTATGCCCGGCCTTAATTCAATTCTACATAAAGAAAGTTCGGGGAATTTTTTTGGTAATGTGATTCATTAGGGGATATACGGATGATATGATAAGATATGATAAGTAAATATGAGAATGCTCGGAGACATTATTGCCTGGTCCGGAACATGTTCCATCCATGTTCCATGAACACCGAAAGAAGGAAGATGATTGAAGACCTTTCTTTACTTTCTTTTTCTTGTCATATTAATACTCTGGCGTCTGGCCTGGACTCGTCAATGCAGGGCTTCTTCGGGATCCTGATCAATATTAATATGAATCTGGTTATGGTAGCTCCTTTTGTTGTTTACAAAGTCCTGGGAATTTGGATCAAATTTAAATATTTTAAAAAAATGTCTCGATATGGGATTTACATTGGAATGATTTGATATATAAATCCCATAGATCGATCGTGGAGTATTTTGGAAGAACTTCTATAAGAAATGTAATTATGTATTTTTGAAATCATTGTTAGTACTCGTATTGCATCATTGACACCCCACCATAAGGTCAAGGCCAGGTGCTTAATTTGAATAATATGACAATTATGCGTCATCAAATCATTCTCCCATCAACAGACACTTGGATGGGAGTTTACATATGCAGCCACAAAAAACAATCCGATAATCAAATCATGTAAATACTTAATGATGACTCATCCGTCCCCCCGATAAAGGGTTTTCTTTTCCTAAGCTTGCTCAAATTGAAATGCACTTCACAAGCCATTGTTCATCATCATCACTATTCATCACCCACTCATTTGTCCCATTCCACACTTGTCGAAAGCGAAATGCGTCAGCATTTTAAAAAAAACTGTCCACTTGTCTCTGTTCCTCCCGTTACCCGATGATGACAGTGATGGTGAAGGTTTATAGAACTTTATGACATCATTAGCATATTATACGACATTATTGTACAGAGGCTTCTCATGCATATTTCATTATTTAATGGATTTTTAATAACTCTCTCTCGGTAAAAAAAAACAGGTCATGATGTAGATGTGCATTATATCATTGTGACACGAATCCATAAAAGCTATAAATACTGCAACAGCATTGATAATTAATTAATTACATAGTACCTCGAGGCTCCAAATAATAATGATGGAAATAATCAATAAAATATTTTTTTCTGTTTTTTTTTTCATTTCCAGGCGGGAAACAATATTTGCCAGTGAAACATGAAGCTCTCCTCTCCTAGTGACCTACTCCAATTCCAGATTTGCGAAAGGATAAACCCTACCCCGGAGTGAATTTGGCTATAACCATATCTTAATTACCCTCGTCCACCATCAGCATCATGAGAAGACGGAGAAGAACAATAAGAAATAGATTATTCTTCGGCAAGCAGCAGCAGCCCTCTTGGACAAGTGGGGAAAGCCGGGTCAACTCCATCTCTTCCCTTTCTCCACATCACCTCGATCACATTATGGATTGTTGGAATAATAATGACATAGTTCTAATTTGATGATATTCACGATAATGATATGATCCAGTTGAATTCCAGTGCATTGCATTCCCCATAATATCTTGTACCTGTACCTGACTGTTTTAGTGGGTGATCCACATCCACATTCACATCCATTCTCTCGTGTGTGTGCATTTGTGTATAAAGTTACAAGACGTAATTTAGGCTTTCTCTAGCAAAAAAAATCCACTTTTTTCTACTTTCTCCTCCACCGTTCCACTTTCTTCCTCTCTCGTGACAGTAATAATATATTAGACTTTGTGCTTGGTGTTTTGATTGGAGAAAAAATGGGATTGTTTCGTTGGGGATGATGATGAGGAGGAGGAACAGGACGAGGATGATATGACGTGATGCGATGTGATATGAGCCCACTTTAATTATTTCTCTCAGTCCCCACTCATAACTACATTCGGTGGTGAAGTAGGGAAGACGGCGTGGAGCAAGCGGAGTTTAATGAAACCATGTCCGATGACTTTGGCTTGCGTGGACCAAAGCTCCCTTGGGCTTGTCCGAATGACCGACAACTGGCTCTTCGAGCCAAGTACGTGCACAATTTTATTTACTTATCTTTGTCATATAGAAAGTAGCAAGTTGCATGCCTTCCTACAGGCTTTTTATCTATGAGCTTATATCTAATTGTAAGTAAGTAGGTAATTAAATTAGCGGGACTGGTGGTGATGGTAATTGAACTGTGGTGGCGATGGTATTAAGTATGTCATGATGTGTTTTTTTTGAAAACCCTCCAGATTGAAAACTGGCTGGTCGTTAAAAACGAACCAGTTCAGTACCTACCCCAAGGCAGCCCCGATAACCGATCTGGAGCAACAAATGATCGTGTCCGTGGTGAAGAAGGCGGAGGAGATGGACTTGTATGAACAACAGCGAGTAGGGTAAGTAAGATGAGTTGATATAGAGGGAGAGGCTGAAATGAAATCGTGTATACTATTTAGCTTATCATGTTCAATGGAATTCAATAGAATTCAACAGAATTTTGCACTTGCTGGGATTATGCCCAGTGGTAAAATCCCCATTCAAAAAGGGACTTGAATGGGCTTAATCATTTTTCCATTCTTCATTCTCTATTTGGGAAAGGAGCCGCGGCATTATTTCTGGGAAGCTTTCTCTCATTGTCACAGTATTATACTTGGCTTGAATGTAAACTGTAATTTAGCGTTTCCCTCATCGTCATCATCCATTCCATTCCTTTACTAAATATACTAGACAGAGTGAAAGTGAGATGCCTCACTCACTCGTTAGGGGAAATATGATTAGCTTATCGTTGGATTTGAAATGGTTTAAACTAAATCATGAGTATTATTTTCACTTTCACCAGTCGTAGATATTTAGTTGTGTAATGTAATCTATTTCGTTTTTTTTTCTTTGGAAACTAATTAGCCTTGTTCCTTTAATTTGTTGAAATTTGGGGGGAAGAGTTAAAAAAATCCAATCCGACTTTTTCCAACAGAAAAACTATTTCAGTACAAACATACAAAGACGGGCAATGACAAATGTAAATTCAAATTATATCTATATTACATTACAACGATGGATAAAGTACTTCCTGTTCCTGTTCTGTCGGATACCTCTCCCCTATTTTTTCCCTCCGTGTCTCTAATGAAAATAAAATCTGTTGGAATCCCGTTTTCAAAGGACACTTATGTCCTTCTCCTCATACCTCCCGTCTATTTACCTGCAAATGTTATATATCCCCGTTCCTAACATGAATGGTATCTTGTATCGTCGAATGAGGGGAGGGAACAACGCTTCCAGCAACAAATACGTTTTTTTAGCTCTGTGCTTGCCGGAGTAAATAGAGATCTCCTTTCCCCTCCACCGTTTATTCTGGTCTGTTTACTATAACGTCCTCCATATTCCTCCATCATCATCAACATCATCATCCTCGTCATCCATCCTCCTGTTTAGTTATTTACTTATTTAGAAGTACGTGATTACCAGTTAGGCCCTGAGTTACGACTACGAGAGAGATGGAGGAAAGGAAAGCCAATCATATTACATTGTATTATATTCCACATTGCATTTTACCCACATTGCACAATGGAACAGCAGGTCCAGGCCAGGGAAAGCGGAGAGAAAGCCGAGGACACATACCGAGAGACAGAACAGAGAAGAGAAGAGAAAAAAGAGATCTCTCTTGCTTAAGTTAATTTGAGCCTGGGCTGGGACTCTCTCTCATCTTCTATTATCATGACAGGGGGAATTATGATGAGTGAAAGGAGGAGGAACACAAGCGGGCCACTTGGACTTCTAACATACTTATAAACATATCATATGAGATTTTAACATGAATAAATCTAATAATAAAATATGGGGCAAGTATAATAACACGGTATAAACCAGACCATATAATAATATATGGCGGAGATAATTGAAGTTAGGAATGAAAGCTGCTCCTAAAGAACAACAACTGTTCCTAATTTGAATTGCAGAAGAGCGTCTTTTGTTCCCCGTCTCGGAAGTATTTAGGTTATTTTCGAGATGGTGGAAAGGAAAGAGCAAGAGGTACGTTGCGCTGTGCCCATGTTTCGCTGATTTTTTTTTATAAATGCAAGAAGTTAAGTCGGGGATACATCATCATCATGATATTATGATCTAATATGATATGATCTGGTACTGATATAAATATGATATTATGAAATCTAGCTCCTCTAAAAGCTCTACTATCTTACATGCTGATGCTGACCTTGAATCC
This sequence comes from Pseudosinella alba, assembly GCA_034700485.1. Taxonomy (NCBI): domain Eukaryota; kingdom Metazoa; phylum Arthropoda; class Collembola; order Entomobryomorpha; family Entomobryidae; genus Pseudosinella; species Pseudosinella alba. The sequence goes on along the minus strand of JAQIXQ010000269.1, from coordinate 20,518 downwards.
AAACCACTTCTTGGAAATACTTTCCTTCCCCCAGCCAAAAAAAAACTTTTGTATGACTATACTTACCATTAGAGTACATTATTATTATTATTGTTGGGGAAAGTTTTTCCTCTTTCTTTTGCTGAATGGAGGAAAACTTTTTTAAATGATTTTTAAATACATGGGCTGGTGAGGTGGTGGTGGGTAGTCCCCCCAAAAAATAATTTCCCACTTGAACTGGCACGTCAGTGGAGTCCCCACCCACGTAGATATTATACCCTCCACATGATTATGAAATAAGGCATGAACGGAGGAGCCTGATGATGATGATGATGGCGATGGCGTTACTTTTCCCCACACACTTGCTAGTTTTCTTCCAGAAGTTTGGGAAAGCTGGGCCCTCGACGTCGAGTCGAGGTGGTAGGTTTTATATATGATTTGGTATGTTGGATGTTGGAGAGATTTTTTCCCTATATCATCCCCTCCAGTAAAGTAAGTTATAATTCATAATACTCGTGTAATACATTTACATGCTTCCCCGGAATGGAATCAATTTCCCGTTTTTAAAAGTCCTGTAAAATATGTAGTTTCTTTAGCGTGGCTCGTGTGTGGATTCTCTAGAGGCTTTAACTCCATTTCATTTCCCATTCCACAATATTTTTTAAATATGGACGTATTGCCAATAAGTGGGGAAAGCCAGCAGGCTTAAATGAAATATTCATGTTGAAACCCAAGCCATTTATCTGTTCATTCATGAGCTATTATGTAAAAATTATGAGGGGATTAGTTCTCCATGCAGACAGAAAGACTCGACATAGACAGAAAGAGGGAAATGTTTTCCACGATGGGGGAAAGAAAGCATGTTATTTGCTTTTATCTAGAACTGATGATGCTAAAAGTACGTAATTATTGTATGCTTAGGCTACCCGCAGCTTCCCAAAGTTGGAACTTTTAAAAGTTTCAATTCAATAGGATAATGATGATGATGATGATGATGAGGATGATGGAATGGGAGATGTGGATTTGATGGAATGAGATGGAATGAAAGGAAAAGTTTTAATTGGTCACAGATGCTTAGCTATCAACGTCATCATCATCATCAACATGATCAACACTGGAAATTTGAAACTTGCCTATTTGCAAAATATTGTATTCTGTAAATCAGCCTGTTTGCAATTTCCACAGAGCTTGCCAAACTACTAAATGTATAAAAGGGATAAACTCGACACGTGCAAAATATGCTTTTTTTATCCAGGGTTTCCCCCACAGCATGAAAACTGTCAATTAGTCTAAACTCTAAACTTTCGGTAATCATGGTAGACATGTCATCATGATCATATCATGGCCAAATCCAAAACTCGGGTTTCCTTCCGGTACAATGAATAATTAGAAATTTATCTGATTAGTTTGTGTCAGTCCACATAATCATCTCGTATCATATCATAATCATAATCAGTCATGATGTGAGCGGATATGATATGATATGATGTATGTATGTCCCCCTTGGCATGCTTAAACATGTTTTTTCTCCGAATGGTTACAATCAAGTTGGGTATGATATCATATTATAGAAACGTAAAGATGAAAAAAGGTGAAAGTGCTAGTGAGTTTACACACTGTTGTATACACTACTATACACACTCATTCACTCTACAAACCACCACCAAATGCAAGTCCTCCTCCACAAATCCTATAAAAATTGGTTTCAGTCTGTCAGCCACCTCCACTTCACGTTCCTCAATTCAATTCATTCAATACAGAAACCAGACACTTTTACCTATCTAGATCCTCCAATGCCTGAATAAAAAAGAACTCGACTATTTTTTATGATGGAATTCGAATCAGGATATATGGAAGTGGGAAGGAAAGTAAACTAAACCAAACTAAACTAGCTTGTATACCTCAAAGTAGTGTAGATCTATACTTTTTTATGATGGAACATGATATTAGGAAATGTGAGAAGGAATGAATGGATTATTCGTGACTGGTGGAAAAGGGGAGAAAGCTATACAAATAAAATGCTGCATTCTATTCCATTTCTCCATTCTATTCTGGTTCCAGCTAACTATATTCCATTTTTCCCCAAAATAACCTAAAACCGAAAGAGATAACCAGAGATAGGTATAGCACGATGTAGATACTGCTGGAGACTGGAGAGATATGGAAGGATAATAATCATAATAATAACTAGTAATATTGTGCTACTGCTTTCTCTTTCCGTACGTACCCAAAAAGAATGAAATGATATGACTGAGGAAACATTCTTTTAAATGCGGATTATCATTTTTACTCCTCTCCTTCCTCCCACCCAACCCCAAAAATACACATTTACTTTGTGGGAATGGAATAAATTGAAGGAAATAATAATAAGGTGTAAGTAAACTAGAGAGGGAAGAGATATTTGATATGATATGTTTTATTATGTCTTTGGGTGTAGTGTGTGGGTGGCTGGTATAGTGCACATACACATTCCATTTTTATTTAGTTGGTTGGATCCGAACCGGGTCTGATCTGATCTATTCCATGTCACTCCATTAGGTATGGTTATATACATCAATATGGATTTTTTTCTCCCACACTTTGAACAAGCTTATCCGCAACTTTCTCTTCCTTTTTTTGGGGGAAAGTCTGGATCCGGAGGAATGGATTGGGATGGAGGAGGATGGATTAAATTGATATGATATGATAGGATGTATTTATATGTTTTGTTATGAGTATGACATGACAAGCAAATGCAACATGAGTAGAGCCAGTAATAATAGGAGGCTAAAATTCTGACTGTGAGATATATGAGCCAACTTTCAATAAAGGACAGACACAGAGAGAAAGCAGCGAAGGAAAAAAAGTTTTTTTTCTCTCCATCTTGTCAGCAGAAGAAAAAAGTTAATTATATTATTATTTTTTTTCTCTTCATGTAGGAAGCTGGTTGATCGACTAGAAAGTCTGAAAAAGTTGGCGAATGGGAATGGAGTGACGGAATGTGTTCTATGTGGGGATGCGTTCGGATTGTCGATGTTTGGTCGGTCCAATTATAAGTGCCATGACTGTCAAAAGGTAGGTATAAACAATGAGAAGGTCGATCAATGTTGAAACTGATGATATATTATATGAATGAGATCATATTCTCCCATTTCGGGGGAAATTGAGATTGAGAATCCGATTCCGGATATTATTGCCATATAAATAAATTCTGATCTATATTTTGTTCACTTGAGATTTTTTGTTGTCTCTCTCCCCCACTTCCAGGCAGTGTGTCGTAAGTGCGTTGTGGAACTCTCAACAGGGAAGACAGGCTCAAGTAAAGATGTAGTTGTTAGACTGTGCAAAGTGTGCTCAGAGAATAGAGAGCTGATCAAAAAGTCCGGAGCGTGGTTCTACAAGGTAAGAGAGACATAAAAAAAGGTGGAATGGTAATAAAGAGAGAAAGGGAACAGGATAAATCCAAATCAATAATGGATCCCATCCTGTTCCAGTTCCATCCACAGTGACAAACCAGAGAAAGCAATAGAATTCAATTTTAATGATGATTATCGCATTCTCTGCAAGCCATTTCCCGAAGCCGCTGGCGCGATGTGATGCGGTGGCTAGAGACGGTTGTCATTGTTGGATAAATGTAATTTTATTCATGTATGCTTTTATGTTCTCTTCTTGTCTATTGTGTGGATGTACGCAGGGAGTGCCAAAATACATTTTACCTGAGAAGAAGAATCAGTACACGAATAGTTACGAGAAGTACTCTGCCACTCCTCGATCCTACCAGGAGCAAAAGTATGTGAGCCGCTATATAAAGGAGTCAGAGACGGAGCCCTCGTCTTCCAGTAACAGTAATGTGGGAGGGAACTCCTCCTCCACCTCGGTGACAACGACTCGACTTGGGGGGACGAGCACGACGACCACGACTGCCACCACCACAAGCAGTAGCAGCAACAGCACAACCAGTGTCAGTCGGCCAGGTGGGTTCTTCTGGTCTCGCAATTTGCAAAATAGGTCAGGGCACTCATCCGGGCCGACACCCACAACCACGGAACTGGAAACGGAGAGCTCTTCCGGGGATGAGTGTGGCAGTGGCTTTTTGAGAGGTTCGACAGGTGGGACGGGAACCTCCGGCTTGGGACCAAAGCATATTCCTCCTCCCCATCACCAGTCCAATCTAAGTCTCAGTTGTTCTCCTGGAGGGGCCACAGCCTCCACGAGCAGTAATGGGAGTAAGGAGAATGGTGGCGGGGGGAATAGTAGTAACTGGAGTGGGATGTCATTGTCAAGAGGGCACTCTCCTCCAGTCCCTCGTCGACTCCCGCAGAAGAATAGTACCTCGCCCTTACGCACTTCCACTGATACCAGTCCAGGAGGGGCCATACCCGGGATAGTTCTTGCCCAGGAGGAGGCTCTAGTTCACAACCCGTTTCTTACCCCGGTGCCGGATGCAGCAGCTGCCGTGTCTCGTTCAGGGTCTGTGAAATCCCATCGTCACGGATTCACCCTGGATCTGTCTTCTTCGTCGAAGCAGCAAATTGATAAATTTGATTTTAGCAAGGAGGCCCTAGCCGCGGAGCAACATGGGGTTGGGCCCACTTCAGGGGGTAACAATGGAGACAATAACCGCAAATCTTCCGCATCCTCCTCCAACGACTGTCTGTACAAGCAGGGGCTGATGGGCTCCACTAATAATCTAACCCCTTCCATGTCCGCCGCATCCTCAACCACTTCCACTAACACGGCCAGTGCGGGTGGGAGTGCCGGTGGTGGGGGTCATTCCACTCATCATCATCAACAGTCGGGATTATCCCCAACTTCCACCAGCCCTTCCCCTCTTGGAACTATTGAAGTTGTCCTCTTGTATGATGACTCTCATCAGGCACTTCACTGCTCAGTACAACAGGCCCAGGTGAGCCAAACAAGAAGGATTATAGCTCCTCTTTCCCTCCCACACATTCCCAAGTTGGAAAATAATTTCTCTTACTTTCACCACATTCCTTTTTAATATCATTCCCACACATCGTATCACCCAGCCTATCTTTAAGCCAGTCAAAAAAATCCATTTCGTCCCACCTTTACAGGAAAAAAATCGCGTAGAAAATAAATAGCTCTGGAGAAAAGAAAAGAAGGATTGCATGCAATGCCTACATATTACCCATGTATCTTTCCTCCACCATTTCCTTACAAAACTCTCTCTCCAGCTAATAATAATAAACAGCACGCTTTCACTTACTTTCAGCCAAAAATAAAAAGCAGAGTTGGAAGGGAGAAAAAAATGAGGCAAGGATGGATTCAACTTATGTTGCCAAGCTTGGTTTACTTTTGCTACTTTCTCTCTCTCCCTCTCCCTTCTTTATTCAGTTGCTGATCATATCATGAAGATAATGTTTGGGGAGAGAGCAACAGTGCATTTCACTCAACAACTTGCGAAACTAGTCATTTGCTGGAGGGGAAAGGAAGGAAGAGAGAGAGAAAAAATATGTAGTTATTTCTTTCTCCCTCTCTCATCCATCCTGAAACTTACTTTCTCCCGAACTACTTTACTTTCTATTTTTTTCCTGGACTCCACTCGTCTTTTGATTTTTTCTCCGTCCAAGTTCAGGTTGACATGCCATGCACAATAATATAAGTTCATGGGATGATGGAGTCGAGTGGATTTGTACTAGAAGTCCAACAACTGTAAACTTCAAACTGTTTCCCTCCATAACATGCACATATATATTTGTACATATGACTAGGGACATAGGCGACTTTGGGACCTTCTAATCCGTCAAGTGGAAAGACACACGATGAAAGATTGTTATTCGCACCAGTTCATTCAAAAAGGAATGAATGGGGAAGAAGAAGGGAAGGGGAAGTTGTAGAGAAAGTTTTTTTCTTCTGCTCCCTGCCTTTCCCATGTCCCATACCAAAAACCAACAGAAATCCGATTCACTCACATAAGTAGTTTGCTTGCCATACAAAGTGACTAAAGTCAGAGTCAGAGTCCTATTTAGTCAAGTCATTATGATGAAGGAACTACTGCGGAAAACCAGGAAAAAAACTTTACCCTTTTTGTGCCCTTTTTTGGAACATTTTTTGTCCCATCCATCCAACTGAAGGGGAAACAGGATAGTTTACAATGAGTGATAATTACCTATTTAAGCCCAGGCTAATTCGATAAGTCCCGGCTTTCCCTTAACTTTTTTTCAAGCTAATGAGGAAATGTATTCTGATTTTATTAGCCCCTACTTGAAAGCCATTTTTTGTATGAGACCATTATTAGCTATTCATGGAGAAAAAAGAGAAAGTTTTTAGATGAATAAGTTTAAACAATGTGTCCTGATTATCCTGACTTAATAACACATTTCCTTTTTATTTTCCTTTTCCCTCATCCGTGTCATGACATGACATTTCATTCTTTTTATTTTTATGTAGGACCTCGTCCCGATGGATATCAACGGGCTAGCGGATCCTTACTGCATTCTCAAACTAATTCCTTCCAGATTCGAGGTAAGTGTGGGTTGGAGAAGGGAACAATATATGTCTAGTTAACTATACACTTAGTTAACGATATGTATTAATGGTGAAAGTAAAATTGGCATGAAATGAACTCCTATTTATTATAATTGAATACATATTTATTGGCACATAAAAATTGCAACAAAGTACCAATGTGCAATTTGAGTTTTCATGCAATGAAAATCTATTAACTTGTTTGTTTTTTGTCTTCTATTCCTCCTTTCCCATCAATCATGACAGGGAACACACCACCGAACCAAGACGATCCACAAATCCGTGAATCCGATATTCAACGAGACGCTCACATTCTACGGGGTCACCCCGCATGACCTCACCTGGCAAACTTTGCAAATACTTGTGATGGGTAAGTTAAACTATGTTGGACTTGTGAAATAAAATAGTTTATCCCATTTTTTTCAAAAATGTTTTATAGGCCTACAATAATAATAAACGGGGAGGGAGAGATAAAAAAAAGTTGTTATAAAACAAAACAACAGCAAAGCGGGTATATCTGTAATGGGCTAAAGTGTAACCGGAAAGAATCCCATCCCATTTTATTATGAATGAGCAGTAGAGCGAAAAAACGCATTTTGTATTTGTATTTATATAGCATTATTCCCATCCTCTCTTCCGCCTCCTCATCACCAGCCCAGTTAATCAATTAAAAAGGGTTCTCCTGTCAAGCCACTCGTGTGTATCTCCACTTATGTTCCTCTCCCACTATAGTCGAGAGTTTTTCTCAGGAATTTTATCCGTCCTTCCGTACACATATCGTACATGGGTAATATCCATTAACTTTAGAGACAGAGAGAGATACGTATACGAGATATAATGCGGCAATAAAATGGAGATAAAAAGTACTTAGGAAAGGTAGTCGGTGCCGTTGGGTTGCCATGCATGCTTTCACCCTTTTAAAAAGTAAAATAAAATAGGTGGGCTTACATCTTTAATCATGTAAATTGATATGAATGTGCTGATGACAATGGAAGGCGAGGTGGCAATGACTTTAACTTTCCCACTTAAAGGGAAGTTAATTATATTGCGCTAATGGTGACCTCAGAAATGGAGAAAAATTACGAGGCGACTCCACCAGTTTTCGTTGTAGGTAGAAAAGAATCCAGACAAATAGTAAAATGAGATGATATAGACCGCAAAATATACATAATATGATTTAATTCTTGAATTTTGTTGAATTGGCTGATGATTGGAAGGGGAGAGAAAATGTCAGGAAAGATAAAGTTCATGATGATGATATGCTGAATGCTGAGCCGGCTCATGCCATATAATTAATATTTGACCATGAAATCACCTCCACCAAATTTTCCACCCCAACTCATCTCATCTCATTTCATTCCTCTCTCTCTCTTCTAATTTTCCAGATGATGACAGATGGGGGAAGGATTGCTTGGGGACGACCCAGATAGCCCTGCACCGGATCCGCTCCCAGCAGACCCGAGCCTTCACCCTGAGTCTGGAACGGGGGAGATTGGTAAGTGAAAGCGGTCCTCATGGCTCATAATATTCCAACATGGCCATATCATTAACCTCATCAATATCAACAAGATCTACGACATCTACATCATGAAAATGACCTATACAAGAGAATCAAAAACATGAAGATGATGAGGAGAGAACACAGAAGCTCAACAGTTTTTTATACTTACCTACATGAAATATAAAATTGAAAAAGAATAAGAACAAGACTTACACAACTCACCACTACCACCCCCAAAAAATATAAAAATATATTACAAGAGAAAAAACAAATCAACAACAAGAACATAATTATATCTATATCTATCTCTCTTTTCACTGCATTCTTACACGCCAAGTATAGGATCTGACTATGGGTGCGAGACTCAAGACGTTTTGGAAGAAAGCTCGAATCAAGCCCACGAAGAAAAAATGAGTCCAGGCACAAGCAGAGAGAGAGAGAGAGAGAGAGAAAGTGAAAGTAGAGAAAAAAGGTGGAAAAGAGATATACTTACCTATTTCAAAGGAATAAAAAAAGAAAGTTGTACATTTTTTAAATCTTTTTTAATACATTCTCGCATGTCTTCCTTCTTCATCTCCGCCTCTTTTATATATAAATATATTATAAATTATATATGATATGATATATATTTACCTGCTTTAAAGCTCTGCTTTCCCCATCTTATTACCCAACCCATCCCTTCAAAATTAACTACATTTTCCCTTCCCTGTAAAATAAGAAGTGTGTGTTTTATTTAGGACAAACATCAGTTATTCCTCGCCAGTTTGATAAGGGTAGCGCAAATAGCTTTGTGGAAGTTTTTTTTTTATTTTTCCTTTGCACAGGATTTAGTTTTCTTAAGGAAAGAAATCCAGGTCTGGGGCTATAAATAGGCTATGTGCATGCTTTCTCCACAATATGGTGAAGTGAAAGCTGGCTGTGTAGGTCGTGTAAGTATCTTGTAATCCGGAAGTTGTTGTATGGGTAATTTTTCTTTCTCCCTCTCCTCCTACATTTTTTCAGCCCTGAAGGAAAATATTATTTATTATATAAGTACCTATGTAAATGTATATATCTATAATAATGCATATGGCTATAGTTACGTGTTATGTCTACTTACTTCAAACTTCAATTCTCAGACATGATGATTATCAATCATCCGAATGTATTTTCTTTGTGTAAAATGATGTTTTTCTTCGTAAGGATATCCATTTTGATATTTTTTCTTTTTGATATGATATTAAAATGGAGGAACTGCATATTCAAATAAATTATTTTTTATTTTATTTCCAGGAAGTTTTGGTTTATTTCTATTTTAATTCTGGAAAATGCTTTTGATTTTTGTCAATGTCTTTTAATTCCTCCTCATCCAAGGTATTTTGGTATTTTTTTCAAAATGAATTTTAATTTCTTGTTGAATTGAATGGATTGCGATTATGTACTTTCAATCTCGAATTTTCTTATGGGAAAGCAATATTAAGCTAAATGGAAATATTTATAGACATTTACGTAATCCAACTTGAATTGGAATGAGTTTTCCCTCAGTTTTAATCATTATTTTTTTCCTCAGTCAATTTCTGGATGACTAATCATTGGATTCATACAAACTCCATTTTAGCTAAACGACCAGGACTAATTGTAAGATGGGAATTAAAAGGATACAAATCTGTAGGAAAATTATTTTTTGCCGTTATTAAATCTGAATAGAATTCATTTTACTCCTGTTCATTCCAGTTTTATTATGAATGGATCTTAAGGTTACTTTTAGATGTTGACTGTGTGGGAGGTTATATATAACATGTACTTATTTATATAAGTAGTGAGTGGGTATACCAAATATAGTCTCATCCTCAACCAGTCAGTCGGCACTTGGTACAATTTGGTACAATATTGGAACTTGTAGCTTTCTCCTTAAGCCAAGCCAAACCAAACCAGCATGTCATGCCATGCAAGTTACTACTTACTTAACTTTACTCCCTCAGCAGAATCCCACTCTCAGTCTCACCCAGCCAGTGCGCTTAGTCCTTTTCCTCTGGATTACCCAAGAAGCATTTCATCTTTCTTCCTTCGACAGCAATCTGTGGATACATTATAGTCTCCAGTCAGTGCCATATTCCCGACCAGTTTCCTTCCAGCTGTCCTCCATCTCCTTCCAAGACGAAGGAGAAAGCAGCAGAAGAAGAAGAGAAAAAATATCCTTCCAGAAAAAAATGCTCCTTCTTTCTAGACAGTCCAGCAAAGCGGTTTTTTTTCCTCTTCCTTCCTTCCTCTGCTCAAGAATGATATATAATATCCCGCTGTTTCCCCTCCTCCCATATTCTGTTATTCCCCTTCCAAAAAAAAGTTTCAAACTAAATACTTGATATCATTCACTCACTCCATAACTCACTCAGCCACCCTCCCTCCACTCCACTTATTGTAGTCCTCCTCCCCACTTGTTTAGTAAAAAAGAAGAACAAGTCGGGAGGGAGAGGAGAAGAGAAGAGAGAAAGAACTCGCAACCTTTCAGACTTTCTCCTTTTTTTTCTATGAAGAAGAGAAAAAAGAAAAGTTTGTCTTAAAAATCACTTGTCCTTCCCTTTCTCCATGAGTGGATGAGAGGAGGCCGCTCCCTCCGTCTTAGTTAGTTACGTGCTAGTAATCCTTGGAGCAAGTAGAAAGTAATTTTTTTCTTCTTATTCTTCGGGTTGCATCACCAACATCATCTTCTTCATCATCATCATCATCCTGCTCATATCATTCATGGAAGACATGTCATTTCATCCAAGGCATCCGTCCATCCTCCATCCATCCATCTATGCAATATGGATATTTTTTTATATTCCTTCCAACAATTCTCTGAGGAGTTATCATCTTGTTAGAAGAACTCTGGATGAATATGGAATAGAAGAGTAGAAATGAGATGGAGAAGAAGAAGAAAAAATGGAAGGGAACTGTTAAAATTGATTTTTTATCATATGCCTCCTCTGAAGGGAAAGTGGAGGGGACATAGGACATGGGACATGGACATAATATATGTATATGTCGACCTCCACCCCGCCATCCACATGGGAGCAACTGTAATGTGGCTGATAAGTAGAAAGCAATTCTACAAGTAAAGGGAACCCAGCTAGACCCAGACCCAGCCAAATTATAATAATGCTCGATTCCACAACCAATTCTTAGTTTCTCTTTCCCCTATCAAATATGTTATGTCGAAGAAAAAGAAAGAAGAGAAAGTGAGAGAGAGAAAAAATCTTTTATTTTATTGCCTCACATGGAATGGTCAAATGATGGGGAGGATGAGACTTGGGAATGGCTGGGCTGAGAGTATTATGTTCCCATATGATATGGTTTCTTCTTCTTCGTCTTTTGCTTTCTCCTGCCATCAACATCCACAATCGACATCAACATCAACTTTCACCCATCACCATCATCATTTTGTGTGGTGTCTGATGTGATGACAGGAAGGAGTGAATCTAGTCCAGGAGCAAACAGAATATAGCCCAGGTCCAGACCAGGGTGAAAGTAAAGTGGCTCTTCTCACTTTCTCCTCTTCTCTTCTCTCCTCCCGTAACAGCAACAGCTGCATTCCATTCCATTCATGTGGAATGTGTGGACATGTCTCTGATGTAATATAAATGGGAATATGAGGGCATCAGCAAAGGGAAAGCAAACAACAAGGAACTCAACCCAAACCAGACATGCATGGATGTGGATAGTGAGTGAGTCAGACAGAGAGAGGAAGGAATGAAAACAGAAGAAATTATTCCAGGAGAAAGTTACACATGTACCATATATGTGATTTGGATGGATGGCTATTCTTATAAGATGGAATGGGATGGGAATATAAAAGAAATAAAAAGAGAGAAATCGTCATCGTGGACGAGCCTTCAGAAGGAGGAATAATGCCTTCCTTCCCATTCCAATACATATATTTATCTTATCTTGGTGCTGAGTCTGACTCTGACAGTCACCGCCACGATATCATGTAAAGATGAGATTTTTATTTTCATGCTCGTCCAGTTAGTTGCAGTTCTAGCCTTAGTCGAGATTGGCATTTTCTCCATGATAGGTTATACACATGGAAATAAAAAGGCTATTGCCATTCTCTCCTCTCCTTTACCCCAGTCTGCAGTTGTGTGGGTGGAAGAATGGAGAGAAAGTCTCGTAAAAATGGATACGCATTACTTGTTTTAGATCATATCACATCAGGATCCAGTCTACTAGGTTTAAGGATAAGTATATTATACCTAGAGCTAGGTAAGGTCGACATCTTAGACATGGCTTGGGAGATGTAAGAGGAAAGGAAAATAAATGGTTTTTACTTTCCCCCATGGTCATAACACGCGCATTATGATTATATGACCTTTTCGGGTTGACCACAAGACCACAACAATGAGGTTGAAGAATAAGAGGATATGGTTGGTTGCATGATGACCTGGTATGGTGGCGTGTGCCATATGGAGAAAGCTGCTCGGTATTTTTTTTTGTCGTCGGTGAAGAATGATGATAAAAGTGAAGATGATATCATGAAATGATCTTCGATCCTCCCTCTCCATCATTAATATAAAGAGATCTATCCACCTACCTAAATCCTAATCCATCCAGTGCCAAGAGCTATAATTCACATATAGCCACAGTCATATCCACTAACAGCTAATCATTATCATTTCAGATTTTTTTATGCACGCATTCTACCTTTCACCATCATTAACCAAATCAAACCACCCACACCATACTTATATACATACTTTAACTAACACCCTGACATTTTGGAAAATTAATCGCATCGCTCCAGTATAAATATATACTTTTACTTAATTACTTTGGATATAATAATTATCTACATATCTCTATTTCCATTTGAATGAACTATTTTTACTTGTTTGAGAAGCCTTAAATGCCATGTCATGATGTTAGCGCTGCCAATCTGACTCATTGATCATTTTTTAACTAACTAAATCCTAACATGTTTGGAATGAATATTTTTGCAATTGCAACAAGTGTTAAATCATAACCCATTTTATTCTATTCCATTATGTAATATATTTATTGACATGGTTTGACTGTTAAAACTTTCTCTCTCTCTCTCTTCCCGTATCTCCCGTAATTACAACAGAGCCAGGAGAGGGAATGGGGCCGAGGTCGACTTCTCCTCTCGCTGACTTACCTGACTGAAAAGAGTTTGCTGCTTGTGGGGGTGATCCAGGCTCAGGACTTGCCCGCATTAGATCACAATGGGACATCGGATCCATTTGTCAAAGTGTAAGTTGTTCTCCCAAGTTCATCTGTCGTCGGATTATAGTTTCCTCTCCCCGACACATTCAGACCAGACCAGAGCCCATATACAAATATAGCTTACGATTAGGTCTCCGTCACTTTCCCCAGTTGTTCCTAGAACTTTCAGCCAAGCACCAAGCCAAGCCAGGTAGGCACATAGGTAGCGTGTAATCAGTTAGCCTTGGTTGGTGAAAGCGGGTGAAAGCCTGGAAAGCAACAGAATACAATACAAACTATTTATATGTCATGATGATGGAGGCCACTCTTGTTGTTATCGCTATCGCTATCATGGAGCCTTGTGAGCCCCCGTTTTACCTTGTCAGATGGATTGAAATGAAATGCAGACACACGGATGGATGGATGGATGACTCCCATTGTGTGAGTGATCCGTGAAATGGAAGACATGCACACATGGAAGGAGAGAGAAAGTAGGCCCATTGTAGTCATAGTCATGATCATGAGACAGGTGTTGCGTAAGCAAATGTAGTAAAAGTAAAAATACTCAGCTACTTTCTCTTTTTAAGAAGGAGAATGTTGCCATCCAAACCCGGAGAAAGGAGAGGAGATCTAAATTGTAAACCCTTTTAATACTCCCTTGGAGGAGAAGGGGGGGTTTTTGCAGAGGGGAAAAATGAGATGAGATATGTGAGGAAGGAAATTACATGCATAAAATATACGACATTATGATGATGAGCAGGTGTAGGAATGGGAAGTGGAAAAAAGGAGTTGGGATGGGATGGGAGAAAGGAAGAGAAAGGTGTGGGGACTGGGTAGGGAAAGGACTCCAACAACATGGACCAAAATTATGAAATATGTTGCGGGTGTCAGATCCTCCTTAGCTGGATGCTGGAGTGGAGGAATGAATGTCACCGAACCTTATTTCTTGGTATGGTAGGATTCAAAGAAAAGGGAATTGAAAGGGATTTACTTATTTTTCTTGGAGAAAAAAAATAATCCGTGGAGGAAGTTGGTATTTGCATGAGCTTAGTTTTTAAAGTTTGGGGGGAAGCTGAACATACATAATTATTTTAATGAGTTGGGCATATATTAGCATAATTACTTTCAATTTCATTTCATTCATCAATGTCTAAATAAAGTACATGGGTAGATATATAGAGATGATTTGACTTGATGTTTGCCCTGTTTGTGTTTGGCCAGGAGATTATTGCACGATACAAATCTGGGGACGCTGAGCACGACCAGCTACTTCTCCTCCTCCTCCATCAACCGGAAGTACAGGACGAGTGTGAAGTGGCGCACCCTCAACCCCGAGTTCCGGGAGGAGTTCTCTCTCAAAGTGTCCATTGTGGATTTGCCTCGACTGGCCCTAGTGATTTCAGTGTGGGATAAGGATCTGAGGAAGAATGATGACTATATTGGTAAATAAAAAATATAAATTAATGAATTTGATCAATCTGGCGATGAGGTCTTCTTAAAACTTTCTCTTTTTACTAATCATTTTTTTCTCCCAAGGTGGGATTGTTCTCAGTAACGGTTCAAAGGGAGAGCGCCTCAAGCACTGGCTTGACATGATTAAGCTCCCCAACACGAAGCATTTCAAGTGGCACACGTTGAGTCCTTCCAGCTTACCCAACCACTGATCTGGCATGTTCCCCTCCCACCACCACCACCATACCATCCCCGCCATCTTCTACGATGATGGAACTAACAACATGGATACATAATATTTATACTGAGCCTGTGTGATGATGTGATATGATTTGTCTAGATGTACTTGTGAGTGCAAATACCAGATCTTACTTTTTATAAGTATACCCATGTACTAACTACTAACGATGAGATTGGGATCGGTTGACAGTTCTAGTCAAAATGACAGTTATTGAAAACTTGGAATGGCAGTCTATTCTGATGATGGATGATGTCATGCCTAAGTTACAGATTATATGTGTTGTTGTAAAAAATTGTAAATCATTTCTTATTTTTATCAATGACTGTAAAAACTAATCATCTAATCACTAATCATGTAAGTGCTAAAGGAAACTCATTAAAAGGGAGGAACAATTTATGTGTAAAAAAATTATATTTTAAGAATTTATCTCCAGTTCAGTCATTTAAGTATAAATATATATTTGTGGAACGGTCTATTTTAAAATGGGTTTTTATACATAAATGATAACTTGGTTTAAAATTACATTCAGCAGAAAATATATCGATCGACATATGACTAATGTTGCAACGATGATATAAGATATAACTATGATGTATAGACAAGGATATAGTCGATGGATGATGCAAAATATTTCCGTAAATCTAAAATATATTATACAAATTGTACTAAACTACAATAAAAATAATTATCGGAAATAAATAATATATTGGATAAAAATTCACTCTTCTATTTTCCATAAAAAGTACTCTTCCATTTTTACATGCATTTTTTACATCATAACTTTAAAACAAACATAAGAGGATACACGATACATAGTAAATACTATTAAAACATAACATGATATTGACTCGCCATAACTATCGAGAATAATAATATTTATAATATAAGTGTACAGTAGAAAAAAAGGACAGACAATTAAGTAATTCTTAACTGTACAATAATGACAACATATTACAACGTTGAATAATAATAAAATGAGGGGAGCACTAGCTGAAGTTTTTGGTCTTCCCAGAAGACACCATTGCATAATAGATAATTGCTATAATATTTTTTTTTGTATTAAAATATTTCCATATGATTAGTTTACTTTTCTGTAGTAACCACTGCACTAACTGCACCAGATCGTTTGCGCTCCAAGTAGCGCTCCAAGCTACTCTTGAACAGTTCCCCAACAGTCCTCTTCTTGTAGATGGGATGTTTGTGGAACTTGCCCGGGGGTGGAGGTTTAGTAATTGTTGAACTTGCGGTGGCATGGCGGCGGTTGTTCCCATCCTTGTCCTTGGCGGATACTGCTTGAGTGGAAGACTTATGCTGATGGTGGTGAGATTTGCGAGGGGGGCTTTGGCTACGACTACGGCTTCTTGGTCGATCCTTACCCCCGTGATCCCGATCACGGTCCCGACGATGGTCATGACGACGATAGTCACGTCGTCGCTCTTGATCCCTGCGGTGGTAGTGGGGATGTTTATCATCATCCCGCCTGTCCCGGTCTCGTCGATCCCGATCCCGGTCACGTTCAATGTCCTCATCGCGCTTCTTGTGGTGATCCTTGTTGTCCCGATCCCGACTACGACTTCGTTCCTTGTCGCGATGGCTGCGCTCACGCTCGCGACTACGTTCACGCTCGCGACTACGCTCTCGGCCACGCGGATGGTGACGATTAGAGGAGGGTTTCTCCTTATCACCAGCACGTTCCCGATCCCGGTCACGATGATGATCACGAGAATCTAAGTCTTTTCCTTTGTGACTAGTGGACTTCCGCTTGTCGTCACGAGCCCGGGGCTCTTCTTCGTCCTCGCTGTTCTCCTCATCTGGAAGTGATTTACGCCTCTCAGACTTGCCCAAGTCGGAGGAGGAATCAGCTGCAGTCTTTTTCACTTTAGAGGAAGACGTGGATGCCTCCGCGGGGGGCGCCTCGGGGGCAGGCTTGTCCATTGTGGAGCGATACAAGTGCCGGTAGAATCCGCTGAGATCCTTTTGCTTCGTTACATCAGTTAAATCTAAATAAATAAATATACAAAAATTAATTAATCATTGAAATTAAAATGAACTCTTTGACTCTTTCACATGTTTCAAGATCTTACCATCCAACGCATCTTGCCGTTGCTCCTCCTCCTCCAGCTTCTTCAAGTCCTCCATCTTTTTCTTGTAGGAGCCGGTGACGAAGGCATCCTTGTCTTTGTACATGTCCCCCTCCTTCTCCAGGTCCTTCTGGACCTGCTTCTCGATCCGCCGCTCATTCTCCCGCTGGCGACGCTCCGCATTCTTGAGCAGCTCCCCGATATACTTTGGCTTCCGGTCCCCGCGCTCCTTCTCCTTCTTCTCCGTCCGGGACTTGTCCATCTCATCGTAGACCTCGTCGTACTGGAACACGGTGGGATCCTCCTCCAACGCCTTCTTCACGGCTTGAGCCGACTGACGATTCTGCATGCTGCCCAGTTTCTAAAATAATGACCCCCAAAAAGTGACAATTAATTATTAATTTTTAATTACAATTACATCACTGGAAACCGAGACACATGTCATGCTTATCAAATCCAGATGATAACCACCTCCAAATGTCCAAATGATGATATCGTTCCTCCAAAATCTATTCTAATTAAATTAAAATAATACAATTTTTAACCACTTACCATTTTGGACAAAAAATGAGGATTCGCCATGATGACCCCCTTTTGTTGTCATCGACACCAGCTCCAAAAATCCCACTGGCTTCACTGATAATCACAATAACTCCACACCTGACACCTGACCTAACTAACAAACCTACAAACTAACTGCTCCCACTGCACTGACAACTGATGACTGACAGTAAAACAATTAACTATATAATTATAATTAAATTTCAGTTATCACGCCCATCGATAAGCCTGGCCCCGTCTGTCTCCTCCCATGGATGATGGAATAACTGCTCAGTTTTCAGTTATCTCCCGTTGATAAGCAACCCTCCACTTCCACTTCGCTGCTGACTACTCCACAAAAAAAGATAAACAAAAAATTTCTTCTTCGTTCATCGTTCGAAAGAAGAATACCCAGCTATACCAGAATCCTAGGAAAGTGGAATTCATATCTCGCGCGGAATTTTGGGGCACTTTGAGACAGCTCTATGGCTATCTCCATGCATATGCATCTTTCTATTCAATTCAATGTACAGTCTACCGGCTTTGTAGACAGACGCTTTGCTGGAGAAATATTTTCATGAAAAATATGTCTGGAGGAACCGAACGGAGGGTGTACATGGAGGGTATGTGGAGGGTAATGCTCACTGTTCACTCCAATGTTGGAGGAACTGTCTACGAATTCATATTAGGCAAAGCGATGACAATCCAATGACAACCCAGCCAAACTACATACAGCTCCTCCATACCCTCCAACTCCAACCCTCCAATGCTGGAGGAAACTCACCGAAAACTGGTTTGGTTTATACAAAAAAAAAATCCCATTTCCCCTGTCAAAGTCAAATCCTCTCTTATTTCTCTACCTTACACTTCCTCCATCCATATCCTCCATACATACTCCATATTCCAGCTTTCCTGTCGAGTCGAGCTGTCCATGTCCTCCAAAAAATAAAAATTTCCATTCCATATTTCCATGTGAAAGTGTATCACCTTGATCAACATCATCATAATCATTCTCGGTGGCCCCGGCTTCCATGATATAATATTATTATGATATCTCCTCCATTCCATTCTATATTTCAATATTTCTCACAGTTTCCTCCTAGCATAACCCCTCCATATTCATATTCACTCATCTCATAATTATAATTCTCATATCATATCAGAAGAAGAGGCTCCGTCCTGAGCATTTCATTTCCATTCCATTTGTGAGAAAGTGCCCATGTCTATATCCAATTCAATTGTCTATGCCTATGTCTGGCTTGGCTCTTCTTGGTACATCTTACAATTTACATGAAGAAATCTTAGACTAACATGGCATGAGTGAATTTCTCCTCCTGTCCTTGCCTGTCTCAACCTCAACTCAAGTCAAGTCTGCTGAATCTTGGGTCGGATCCGATCTCATCTCATCCCATCTCATCCCATCTCTGAACTCAACTGACTTAGGTATTAAGTAAGTATTAATGCTCCACTTATTACACACTTTTTAGAGCCATTCCATTTTCCCCAACTATTTAGATTCTTGAGATTTAAGCCCAAAGCCACCTTTTTTCTTGGCCATTAGGCTTAAGCCAACTCAGCTCTCCCCGCTTCTGTCTCAACTCATGTCTGAGAAAAATTCTCCCATCATTATCAATATTATCATCCATCCCCATCAAAAAAAAAAAAATACTCATCCTTGTCATTCTAGAGCCAATGTCGATTTTTCGCATGAGATGATCTAACATAAGTTAAGACAGAAGGAAAGTAAATTCACTTTTGGAGAGAGCTCTAATATAGTGTATTACGCTGCTCTGCAATTTGCCAAAATTTTTGGCAAATCATTTCATTCATCTCATCATTCATCCTTCCAATCTTAAGTAAGCAGAGGGGGGAAAATATATTAATCTTGTGTAAATCATCATCTTCTTCATCAATTCACTACGCCACAAAATGTAGTGGATTGGAAGTTTTTTTTTTGTATGGGAGTGAAGGGTAAAGTTACAATAATCATGATTACATAAATATGATATGATATAATGTCCATTTATGTTTAAGTAAGTTTGGCAGAGAGGAAAAAATAAGGATAAAAAAGGAAAAAAATACAATTCATACAAAATATTTATTTTTTTTGCCCTGTCATGTTCAGTCTTATACTTTGGTTTGGTTGGCTGTTATCAGAATCAGGCTATTAGTCGGGCCCCTCGTGTGACTCAACAATTCCCATTCACCAAACCAAACCAAAAGCAAACCATTCACTTCTGTTCGGCTCTCGTCATATCATCTTCTTCATAAATGGGATGGTTAATGGTTAACTGCGAGTTCGAGTGTAATAGTAAAGTTTTAGTATCATGTCATGTGCAAGAAGAAGGGAGATGATATGAGATGCGTGTAGAAATTTTTGTTACATTAAATAAATGTAATTGTATTTCTACGTAAGAACTTCCTTAGGCATCTGATATGCCTTATGCAATACAAATATGAAATATGTTAAATGGTCAGGGGAAGAAGAGGAATGTTAATTGCGTGAGCATAATTAGGATGAGGATGGTGAGGAATAGTGAGGATGACGAGAATTGTGAAATATTGAATTGAATTGGTATTGAATGTTGAATGTGAAGTGTTCCAATAATTTCCAAACAGAGGAGAAGAATAGGAATATATAAGTTGGAGTAGTTTGGATTGGAGTATAGATTGGATTGGATTATTGGATTGGATGTGTTGGAGAGAGGCCATAATAATATGAACATTTTTTTTTGGCTATGCGTTTTACTTTAGTCAGAGTTGAATAGTGACGTGACATAACGCAACATATGATGATATTGACATGATTATGATATAGATAATGTATAAGACTATTAGTTAACTAGGGTTGGAGTTGGAGCAGTTGGATGAGGATGAACTAATTGGAAACAGTTTTATAATCTATTCTAGGAGTTTTGTACACGTATGGGGGAAAAAGGGGCGGAAACTCGAGGAAACTTTCCCCAGTTAAGTTGAAAGGTTGAAATTGTGGCTGGATAACTTTTAAAAGTTTTAAATATAGAAAATCCGCGGTAAGTTAAATGTTAATAATAAGTTTAATTGTAACTGTGAATA
>JAQIXQ010000268.1:0-38656 GCA_034700485.1 Pseudosinella alba | reverse complement strand
TTGGGTTGAGACAAAGACAAAGGAAAACATTGTTTGTTTTTTGTCGTGTGGTAAAAGGAGCAAACATTCAAGAGCTAATCTTAAGCTGGTTGATGGAACCCTAACAGAAGGAATAGGATAATATTAACTTGGTAGAATAGCATATGCAGGGAGATGGACTCGTGTCGACGATATGCTTTTTGTAGTATTTGTAGTTTGCATTGTTTGGAATAGGTAGATAAAAATACTATGGGAGGATTTTGTGGGAAAATATATTTATGTATTGTATGCGATGTCTGTTTCGGGTATTATTGTGATTCCCTCTTTCCTAAATTGGAACTGAAATAAGAACAGGGAACAGCTACTTATAATTTTACGAGTAGTATTTTTTCTACTTTTTACGATGACATTAACTTTGGAATAGCTACATGTATTCGGTGACCTGGGATGACTTATCGCGTGTTAGAGCTTTTTTAAGATACGAACTAGTTATATTATTTATATATAATAGTAAGTTTATGGATTTGTTTGTAAAAAATGTATCCTTTCCTTCAAGGGGATTCAAAACCCATTGCCAACTGGGAAAGAACTGGCTCTTCTCGAACAGTATATAAGTACTGGTATAATTGTAGCGGAGATCGGATGGTCATTTTGACCTTTCATATTTTAGGCAACATGACACTGTTGTTTTTCCAAAAGTTACTGAAATGGATCGTTGATGAAGCGTAGTAGTAGTAATACGGGGAACGGGAGCTACGATGCCTACCCCTCCTAAAAGAATTAACACTTACGAGTCGAGTAGAAATATGATTTTACAACCTGTAAGCTACAATTCGAATACAACAAGCAACATGAAATAGTTTTTGAAAAATTTATATTGGAGGCATTGGAGCCGTATCTTATGCTTCTGCCGCCGGCTCGAGTTGTGGACAGTTTTCGCCGCCTCCTCTCCCGGCTTCAAGTAAAAGGTTATAGTTTTCCCCTGGTGAAATGTAATACCAGTGGCGATTACCGTATCAAAGGCTCCCTCCAAAATCGTGATCAACTACGATTTAACAGAAAAATATGCATAAAGTACTTATGATAAGGAACCTAGAATAAAATCTTATCTTGGATTTTTAAGAAAATCAAAGTCGAAACTGTGGGCCTTCTGGAACGAGCAATTATTTTGATAGTGCAGCCATGTACCAGACTTTGTCCATGGAAAAATTCAAAATTAAATGTCCAGTCCGGTAATATGCAAGAGAAAAGGTTTCATAATCAATCTGGAACATCTACCAACATATATCTGAACAAACTTGTATAGAAAGCTAACGAAAAATTGCTTATTTGCTTTTGTAAAAGATATCTGTTGAATACTTGGCTTATATAAGATAAGTTTTGACATGAGCGCTGTTTTCTGTTCCTTCCTTTTCCTCCTTTACTTCCTTCCTGCTCCTCAAACTCATCTTTTACTCGCCTCTTGTTTTTCCCTGGCTGTCTTCGTCTTGTGAGATGTCATGTGATGATAATGAATACAAATCCTGTGTAAACTTTTCAACCAGGAGATAACTAATAGGAATGAATTGGTAATATTTCACAGCGTTTTTTCTTCCTCCCTTTTCCCCAACGCTTCTTGATGCATTGCTTATTTTTCCTGTTTGGAAACCGGACGGAAATGAAAACTTTGGAACTTTGGAGGTAGTGATGTTGATGTTGATGAAATGGTATATATGATGGAGTGATGGAGTGAATCTCTGTATATACATGTGTTTAGGGAAGTATGTGCTCCTTTTAAAAACAATTTTTCTTTCTAAAGAAGGGAGAGGATGGGGGATACAGCCTCAGTTTTGTTCTCCTACTTTGACTATCTATCATTCATTATTAGCTTTTAAAAATGTGATATGCTTCGTTTTTTTCTCCCTCTCTCTCTCGCTGGCTCACTTCGATGATTCTTTCTTCCCCAATTTTGGAATGTTTTCTCAAGCCCTAAATCACGAGACAGGAGATGAGAAATCCAGAGCATAAAATATATTTTTTTAGCCAAAGAGAAACTGTTGAAAAGTCAGAGCCTGCTTTCTACAAGCTTTAATCACTGCTTCCCGTTCCGAATCAGTATTTTGTCACCTCTAAAAATACTTGAAAAGAGAAAAAAGAAAATTATTGGGATTGGGGAAAGAAAACCTAATAATTTGGGATATAAGGAAAAAATAGGTAGAAACTGACGATGAGTAAGACACAAATACACAAATTCTGTGTTTGTAACCAAAATGCAAGCCATTCATTCGAATTGAGGAAACAGGAACAAAATTATTTTCATTCAAATTATAAAACAGCTCTACAGAGAGAAGTGAAAAAAAAATCAGATTAAAGAGCGGAAATGAATTTCTGGTCCCAGCCATATATATTGAGAAGATGTCAACGGAGAGGAAGTCACATTCTGCAGTAATTTTCTAAGCATTAGATCAACCCCAGACAAGTCACTAGGGACCACAAGCCAAAGCCAACTCAAACAGTTTGCCTTCCAAAAACCAAGTATCTTTCCTGACATTTGCATTTCAATGCAAAGCATTTGACATTGGCAATGGCGTCTGCAATAATGGTCCGTTTTTTTCCCTAACTGGAATACCTACTTTAGCAATGAGCAAATGAGCCTTGCAAGAGCTAAAAAATATGGGAAAAGTCTTTTAACATTCGTTTATTATTGTAGAAATCTATGCAGTTGCATATATTTGCTCTCAGTGTCAGTCCATTTACAATTTAATTTAGGATTCATAGCAAAAGCTCATAAACCTTCTGGAGGAAAGGAAAGCGCAAGTTCCTCCTAATGAACTTCAAGCCTCATCGTTTACAGTAATAATGTTAGAGGGAAAATGTGAAATGGCTTGAGTATTTTATTTTTTTCGCCGAGACAGAATGGAGATGGAGAATGACTGTTTATTTATGGAACCATTAAGAGGGTTTTGCGTGCATACTTCCCCCATATTATAGTTGACTGGGAGGAATATAATATCATTGTCATTTGCATTATCTTTTTTTCTTCTGTTCCATCCATGCTCCCTAAAATTCGGATAACTGACAATGTGACAATGAATGACTTTGCCATAAGTATTACTATTTTTTTCCTTTACTATTCTTCTCCTTCCTGGTTTGGTTTCCGATTTTTTGTGAGTCTAGTTAGCATAGTTCCATGATATGTCGGTATATGCATATTAGTTAAGTATTTTTTGGCTGATGGTTGGTTAGCCGCAGTTTCTAGTTTCTACTTGATTTGGTGGTGGTGGTGGTGTGGGTGAAATGACTACTGAAACTGAATGGATGGTTTTGTATCTATCTATTACTAATCGTCAGTAAAAGAAAGGATGTATGATTAGCGGAATATACAAATGAGTACTTCCTTCCCTTCTCAAAGTTCGTCTTAGTCTTGGCTTCAACTTCCATATTATATTGTACAAAGAAAACAAAGCGTGTTGTAATAATTTGAGGTGTCATTTATGCTCTCCTCCGTTCCCTGTCCCTCTTCGTCTTATCTCATGTATGTACTTTCTCATTAGCTTTGATTTTGATGGCTGTTGGGTTTCGGCCCGAGCGAATAGAATGAGAGGCTTCAACTCTTAAGAAATGTCTGGGTTGGGATAAAAAGAAATACTTCTTCTTAATAGTCTATTATTTTTGAAAGGGGAGCCCATTTGTAAGAATTCGGTTTCCCTTTCATTATGTATTTTTTTTGGAATGAGAAGAGAGAGATTTTTCTCGTCACTTGCTCAATTCATACTCATACAACTCCAGTGCACAAGTAAGCCATATTGCATGAAATGGATTTTTATTTTTATACCTTCCGAGTATGAAAAGTATTCATTGCAAAGTAAACGAAACAGGTGAAGGACCCAGCATTTTTACTCTCACTCTCCCTCTCATTCAGTTTGTATTATTGGATTGGGTGTTGTGGGTGGGGGTGGAACTCGGCTTATGATGATGATGATGATGATTTAGGTATGGATTTCATTTCAGGAAGCAAAATATAATTATACAAGTTGGAAACTCTAGTCGAGGCGAGAGAATTCAAAAATTTCCCAGGCAAGTTATCTGATCTGCGAGGAGGCGGTGGTGGAATTTTGTTGCTGTTATTTTAGAGTAGGTGGGTGTTTTCGCAAAAGTCTACAAAATATTTTAATGGGAAACATATTGAAATATGTGCTTGTCGATGCAGCGTAGTAGGCAAAACATACAATTTAACAATTTCCTTCCCTGGCATGTCCTACTGTTTGTTTTAATTTAATTCAGTTTCACAGATCATGCAATATTTTCATTCATGAATTGGATTGGATAGATCGCCTTGAACACTTCACTATTTATTTCCGTGAGAAAATACGCGTGAACGACAATTTTTGTAGGATTCATTTAAAAATTGGGAAAAATGAAAGGATTACTGATCCCTTTTCTATTTTAGGTAATCAACAGCAGGCGATTTAAAAGGGGTTATTACAAAAGAGTTCACTTTCAGTCAAGAAGAATAAACCTTTTTCCAGGCAATCTAAGAAAATTGGAAGAAAATGGGAAAATTTATTCGATATTCCCTCAATGTCAACCCTATTTTCACTCAAAAGATGAAAATTGGATTAAGATGGGATTATATTACTACACTTTTTTTTACTCCTTTCCATGATATCATTACCCAAAACCCAAATGAATGAATTTGAAAGGATGAAGTTTTGATATTATTGGGATAAAATTGGATTGACACACCCTTTCTTTCCACGTAGTAATGCATTCATTTTTTACTCTAAGGCAAGTAATGTGTGGGTGGAGGGGAAATGCTTTTAACAAAAGAATTAGACAAATCTGTCGAAAATCCTTTTTTTTTTTAAATCACACTGACGAACTTTAATTTGTTCCCATAATTTGTTCTCTAAAAGGTAATTTTTTTCTTCCATAGCTCCATGCCTTTTTTCTATGTGATAAGTAGACTTCCCGTCTTCACTTTCCATTTCCAAGAAAAGGCAAGACGAGCTTGCCAAAATGGAAAAATAAATTTCTTTCCCATAATATGTCCCGCATATATAGAGAGGCTTGATCATGATCATGATCCATTCGATGATGGCTGTGATGACAGAAAGACACATGGGCCAACAACAGAAAGAAGGATGCGAGAATATTCCATATAGCATCCCTTCCATTTCATTTAATACCATTGTTAATGTTTGTAATTTTTTACACAGTGAAAATAAAATCCACGTTTCCCTTGTTTTAAATGCGTCAAGACAAGGAACGAAAACATTTATGTTTGCTGTGATTTGTGAGTTGTATGCTTTTGGTTGTATAAACGATCCTGTGGAAATATTGTCTTTCTCTGCTCATCATCATCATCAATGCGCTTATTTTTCGCTTCTCGAACAGATCTGGATCTGGATGTGATGAACAAATAAAAATGCATGCATAAGTTGGTTCACAATTTACTTACTTACGGCATATGAGGCTATAGATGGATGGATATATTCTTAGAATTTTTCCTCGTATCGTATCTGATTTCTGTAATTCATACATACTAAAATAAAACAACAAATTATTTAGCTTGGAAGGGCTATCATCTCTGCGATCTTGAATTTTTCGGTTCGTTGGTGACTCTTTCTGATGCAGTTACGTCGTCGGTTTGACGGTTTGTTTCTATTGAAGTTTGGTGGATTACGTCAGCTCATCCACATGTGTCGGGTGTTTCATTCAATATTCTCATAAGTAAGCTGTGGGACTGTGGGAGTAAAAATAAGAGAATGAAAAGATCTGAAACTGAAATGCCGAATCCGTGGGAGATAGCCCGTGGACTTGAACATCGGAAATGATCAGCATGAATTATGTAATCAAAATAGATTCGGGTTTTCCTTGAATATTTTAACATGTCCGAACTCTGATACTCAAAGTGGTTTAGAATGTTCTAAATTAGAACATGCATAAATTGATGAGTTCTATTCGATTCGGTCAATAAAATTTCATGCATATGGGAATGGCTAGTCAAATACGATATTTCAAAGTTTTCAGTTCCGCCGAAGTTTGAAATGCCAAGTTGTTTAGGCTCATTCAGACCATTTAAATGAACCGGACGGAAGCTGGCCGTCCTCTTACAACCAAGTCATTAGGACGGGCGAGGCCGACAGAGTCAGTCCAAACTAACATTATTTTTCTCGAAGTTTTCAATCAGGATTATCCTTAGCTTCCTTCCTGTTTCAATGAGATTGTACACATGTACAGTATTAGATGTAAGTTCTCCAAACACTGTACTCTTCTGTTATCTCTCATTGTTCAATGTTTTGGAGGATTTTCTTTCTTTCCAATTCATTTAAACATTTCAAGATTTACTACGACGCTTTCATTCATTATTCATCTATTCAGTTAATTCTGTCCCGGAGCAGGAAGTCATATTTAAATCTTCTGTTCCTGTTTGGGTTTTCTGAGCGTAAATCCCAGCTTTTAGGCAATCGGTTTTGGTTGAGCAATGAGCTATATATCCCCATTCCCCATTCATTCCTGGATTTCCAACTTGAAGTTGTGCGTAATTAATATTTTTTACGATGGGAGATGGAGACGTGTGGAAAAGCCCATTCAATTTTTTATAAATGAAATTTACATAAACAATATGCAACTCTTATTTATTTGATGAGATAAGTGCAGAGACGCAGTAAAGAAGAGTAATGCGTAAAAAATTTATCCTGATTTATAATTTGTTGTTAGATTTATTTAATTTAAAGCTTCATGCTTAAAGCTCAAATCAATTTTACATTATGGGTCCATATTATGAAGTTTTAAAATTGAATAGGAACGACCAGACGACGCTTGCATGCCCTCATGATCCTATTCCACCAGACCATAAGAGATTCCATCTCTTCTGGGCCACCCCTGCTTTAGACCTGTTTTTATAAAAATCTGCTGGATGACTGGAAATCGACTTTTAATTCGGTGGTGTCTGTTTTTCTCCAAACTAAACAACGAGTCGAGTCGAAGGAGATCCAGATGAGCTCTACATAGGTGCAGTAGATATGCAACTATCGAATAACTGGCACATTTAAACCCTGAAAGGGTTCCATTCATCCGTTAGGTTAGGCTCATATCTCTCTTCCCTATATATTTTGTAATGGAGAAGAGCAATTTGGCCATCATCAACTTTACTAATGGGTTAACTGCTCCCTGCATCATGCAGGCTCTCACAATCCTAATCCCACAAGTTTAGCTGGGAGGCGAGTTTAAATGAAATATCCCACTAAACCTGCTGAACTTTTTAAAGTAAAATGCTAATGCTATGCTTGTAAAGTGATGCCACACACACAGTAGCCAGCTCCTCTGGTTTTACTTATGCAATTCTTTTAATCTCAAGGGCTTGTCATGTAATACTTCCCATTTTCACAAGAAGATCCCGCTTTCAGCCAGTATGCATATATTACGTAATGTAAGACGGGAATTGAAACAAAATCAAGATCGGCCGCTTTGGGACTTATGATAGGATAGGATTACTAACTTTGTAAGGAAGTGCATCTGCACTTGGGTTTTTACTACTACGTCATCTCTGACATGATTTTGGAGATTCCTCCAGTCAGACCAGTTTGCAAACCGACAGACAGAAATCTAAGAAATTAATGCTGGAACATGGCAATCATCATGGAATGATTCATAAATCACTGCACGAGAGCAATGGAACCTAATCAATCAATAATAAAAAATCAAGTAACCAATTAACTAACGTCACGTTCTGTACAAAATAGCTAGCACATGAGCTATAAATGGAATTTCAGTTCTTAAAACATTCTTATTATATTTAACAATGGACAGAAATAACTAAACCTACGTAGGAAATTGCATATTAATAACAATGCCTTAAACCAAGAGATAACCCCCGAGATTGTTGTTGTTTATTTTTACTTTGAATTTCACATTTTGGCAAAAACATTTTTATGTGCGTAAGCACTTTTAACAACGTGCCACCAATTACGTTTCTATTTTCATCATTCGTATAATTGTATAAAAAAATCCTTGTTAAAATTAGTCCTTTCCAAGTTACAATACTCATGAATGACTCATACTAAACAAAATGCCAATGATGACGCTATCCAATGCATATGCCATAATACTTTTAGTTCACAGCGAACAAGCCAACTTTGCAAAATAAAATAGCTGCGGTTTTCCTCCTATGAAACAAGTGACAACATCCAAATGATGACATATTATAAAAAATGTCATTTTAATAAAGAGGGGTGGGACTGTGTGGGACACAGCACCAATTCGTTCTACAGAGCTCCTGAGATATGCCTCATTCCTCCAAATTGCATGACTTGACTAGATTTTTCCAATATCAACTCTAGTAAAGTTCAGTTTCCCCGTTTCATTCACAAAATGTGAACATCTCTATTTCGTACCTTTAGAAAATTCCCGAAATTAAAATTGTCTCAACGTAAAATTATAATCCTATCTGGTTTATGGTTTGTTTTTCAAAATAGAGCGATCCAAAATGGATGTGGCAATTGTGAAATGTCGGGAATGTTTCTTCTCCCGGGAGGCTGAGACTCACATCCGAGGCTTCTTTGACAAGTTAATGACGGAGGACAAGCAAAAAATGGATGTTACGTAAGTGCCTTCTAGTTTTAAAAAAATGCAATAAAAATATTTTAATGGCTTAATTTGTTACTTTTGATGATTCTAATTTTGATTGTATTTGTTCATGTCTTTTAAACTTTAGATTAAAGTCTTACGATCTGAAGGATCTAGATCATCCATCCGACCGGGTTGTGGTTCACTGTGCAAAAGTTCAAATCGTCATAATTTCCCATCACTTCCTGCAGCGACTGAAGGATGAGGCATCCCGAAGACCTCGCCTGTCCCCCATAAATCGTGTTTTTAGGTCGAAAAATGTCATTGCCATACTGCTGGCAGTGAGTGCACAGGAAGTTACGAGTGGATATGAGGCTGGTGAGTTGGATGAAAGAAATGCTTTATACATGACTGTGAATATTTTTTATTGCACTGAATACTTTCACGGTATATTTATTCTGATGAAATGGGATTTTTTCCAGTTTTTAAGTGTAAAAATAATAATCATATAATAATGTACATGCTTCCGTTACAACTGTTATGTTATGCATTTGTCAC
This sequence comes from Pseudosinella alba, assembly GCA_034700485.1. Lineage (NCBI taxonomy): Eukaryota > Metazoa > Arthropoda > Collembola > Entomobryomorpha > Entomobryidae > Pseudosinella > Pseudosinella alba. Next base: position 29,569 of record JAQIXQ010000268.1, on the reverse strand, counting down.
GGTGGCAGTTTATTTTCCGCATCATATTCCATAATGAATTTTTTCTGGATATTTTATTTCAGTTCTTCCTCGGTTTAGTGAATGGTTCTCTGTAGATTTGCGCTCAACCAATAAATCTGATCCAGAGTTCTGCAAAAAATTCACGGAGCAAGTCATAAAGATTTATAATGTCGAGCTGAGCAACTCCAGCAATTTTTCGGTTTTTCCGAAGAAAGTGACGAGGGAGCAGCCCAAAGTATGTATCATTTTCAAGAAGCCCGTAAATCAAGGGGATGAGGTTAGGGTGGAGCTGAGGGCGCAGAGGCAGTTGAGCACGGTTCAAAATGTGAAAATGGACAATCCTCATACGATGATGCTTCGAATTCCAGGTACATATAATTATCTAATTAATTAGCATTTGTGCTTTTGAATTAGGGATCTAATTTTATTTTTAATTCTCTGAATACTTTTCGATATTAGATTCGCTGAGTCCAGACCGCGAAGCAATCGTTGACATCTCCGTCTTCGTCAACAACAGCAAAATTGGCGGAAGTCGAATCAAATCCGAACTTAACCTGAGACAAATGGATAACGATGACTTGGATCGCATGGTGAATGTACTTCCGCCCTTTCTCGAATGGTTTGATAAGCACATTTCAGACACGCTGAAGAATCATTATAAGGATTGTACTGATTATACAGTGGACTCGGCATTGGAGCTTATGAATGGGATTATCATATGCAAAGGTGAGCAATCAGTTTTAATTTCAAGTTTGTATTATAAATGCTTTGCAATTAAAAAGTATGGACTTCATAGGAATAATTTTAAATGATATTGACTTTTCCAGAGGATATATTACCCACAATCATGCACTTCGCAGCATACTACGGTCTCCCACACACTGCCTTCACTGTCCTAGATGAAGCTGATGGACTTGCCCAGTGCACAGTCCAAAATCAATTTAATGAGACGCCCTCCGACATTGCATTTACTAGAGGGCATAGTCGAATTGGAAGCATGATTGGTGACTACCAAGAGATCTCAAATTCATACACTGCATATCGATATATTAAAGAAATAATGGATAAAAATACAGACCCCGGACAATTGGATCAATTGGATTATTTCACATCGGAAGGAATTGGGTGCACAGAGAATAATAATGCGACCGTAGAAAGTGGTGCTGGTGAAAGTAGGACGCTGACGAACACACGAACGATGACGAAACAAGATTCTCTCATGAATGATATCATAGAGGAAGAGAAAGATATTTCCGAAGATTCGGCTGTGCCGCATTCCGAAGGGCCCCCCTCCGAACCAAGTTCCGGTGCCAAAAGTGAAGATGAGCCAGAGCGCACACAACTGCCGCCTAAACCTACACCGCAGCAAAGACGTCGTAAAAATAACGTATTAGAAAATCGAAGGGAGTACATAAATGTTGATAGGAACCCAGTGGATAACCCGGAAGTTGTGGAGAAACGAACAAACGCAGGAAAAGCTAAATGCCCGGAAACAGCAAAAAAGCGGCTTTCCTTCATCCAAAATTACGACATGCCCAGAACCATAAATCAAGAGTATGCATTGCCTCCCATTGATGCGCGGCCGGTAGCAGATCTCCAAAAAGAAGTAGCCAATTCGCCAATTTTTCGAAGAAAAAATGCTGGTCCTGTTGAAACACCCAGTGGGTACCTGATAATGAATGACGGGATTAATTCAATGATATCAAATCACGAGGCGGAAGGTGTGGAACTGGCAAAGTCTGGCAAAGACACGGCAGGAAGAAAAATATCCCACCAGCATTCAATTGGTCAGCAATCTGAGCCAGAAACGGTCAAAGACACCTCCCCCGCTCCGTCTTCGTCCTCTTCAGGGAATGAACCCAGCCGTACTGGGGCCCTTACAAACTTTAAACCCCCACCAAGTAAGAATAATCCAAATGCAGTTTCATTGGATCCAACCGACAAGCAATTAATTGATTTGTTGAACGCTGTCAAAGACAAAACATTCGATATGCACCAGGCTGAGCTCTTATTTGAGAGTTGGAAGCAGCGACCGGATGTTCAGAAGTCAATTGATGAGAAAAAGGAAATGTTGGATAAGTGGAGGGATGAATATCGAGGCATTCAAGCCAAGACGGTGAAGAAGCCGTCCACTTTATCGAAAATCAAAAGTGTTTGGCAAAGTAAGGCTTAATTCATATCTGAAATGCATCGATAATTTTGAAAATCTGTTGTATTTACAAACAATATCTTAACCATTCATTTTTACTATTTCCTCTCCAGGAAGAAAAAAGTCATCAACTAGTCAGCCACCCACGGAAGTGCTCCATCCCTTTCCGACAGAAAGCCTCCATCATGTAACAAGTCCCCTTGTGACTTCTCCCACTGGGATAACCTTTACAGGGCCCATTATACCTTCCAATACATTTACGACCACCGTACCAGTACCTTCGTCACCACCTCCCATCGTGACTTCAGCTCAACAGGCTCCAAGCTACGACAATAGAAGTAAAAGACAATACGAATTCTATTTTAGACAATGACATCTTGAAATTCTGGCTTGAATATCTCTAACAAATTCCCTATTTTATTTTATCATATAGTCTCCGAGGTATCTTATCGAACAAGCTATGGCAGTAGATCTAGTGACAGTAGCGCCGACAGTGACAAAGTTCCAATGGGTGAATCGGCATCCAGTATGAATCGTTCTCAACCATCAACCTCTTCCAATCCGGAATATAATAATCCCTTGAGCAAGCGCTTCATCCCCCAGTACATCTCACCCAGCCCTGTTGACACTCCCCGAATTTCACCTGAAATTGACAGAGCTCTAAACGAACTAACATCCATTCCCTCTTCTGCATTAGACTCATACGAGGTTCCACCCCCACCTAGGCCTGTGAAGCAGATGAAGAAAATATCGGTTCCGAATATGGGAGAAAATGTATCGCCAAAACCACCGAGGAAACCTCCTGCAATTCCAGAACAGGGGCAGATTTCCCCCAAACTAGCAATGAAGCCTCCTGTATTTCCAGAGCAGGAACAGCTTTCTCCAAAACTATCGGTGAAGCCTCCAGCCTTTCCAGAGCAGGAACAGATTTCCCCAAATTTACCGAAGAAGCCCATGGCGCTTCCAGATCTGGACAATATCTCCCCGAATGTCCCGAAGAAGCCTCTGCCACTTCCAGATCAGGACCAGATTTCCCCAACACTGCCAAAAAAGCCTCCAGCAGTTCCTGCTAAACCTGCTAGGAAGTATCAGGAAACCGGGTCCAACAGTCCTCCACCGGCTCCTCCGCCAAGAACAAACGTAATTATATTTTACAAATATCTCGAATCGTTTTAAATGTATTTGCAGGCGAATCTGAATAGGTATTAATTCTTAATTCTTGAACTTTTCCCGTAGAATACCTCAACCAACATGTTCAGTTTTATAGACTACAGGAAGAAAAATCAAGAGGCAAACGAACCAAGTGCTCCAGGTACAGCATCACTTAAATCAACATTAATTATTTACTCCGATCCGAACCGAGTAACATTTCATTTACCTTCATTTTCATTTAATTATATTTTACAGAAGTATCTAAAGGACAGCCTTACGAAAACATGAATGCCGAATCAAAGGAATCAAAGGAAACGACCGAAACCGAGGCAAAATAAAAAGTTACCTTGTAATCACGAAGTTGCCTTATCAAGCCACAGAGGTCTATGTATGCTTCAGACAGACACAATTCAGGCATAGCTTTGTTGTTGCCAATTTACATTTTTAGGCTGATAATTTTGTACTGACTTTAATTATTCATAGAACTAATCCCGTTGATGTTTTATATTTACAATGTGCAAAATATAATTAATTTCATAGGTTAAAGAGTTAATGTTACTATAAAGTAGTACATACATAAAATCTAATAATAATCTAAGTTATCGAGAATCTTAAGAGACCAGATCATCCTTATACCGTTGAAGCCATCTTATTTCTAAAATTAAAATTATTTATAACTTGGTTAATGTACTTATATATTAAGTGTGTAAATATTTAGGATATTTACGACTTGACTGTACTTATATTAGAAATTGTATTATTATTTGTACATACATATATCAGTTTGTATGTAAGTGCTTTATTTTTACTTATAGCTTTCCACATTTTGATTATCTCATTTCAATCTTATTGAGTAGAATTATTTCAATGAGTAATAATAAAAATAGATATGCGTCTAAAATAAAGATTAATTGATATCAACAGCCAAAACCTCTACTGTGTATTTTTCATATAACATGCAGTATTTATTCTATTTTTCATACGAATTTTAGACTATGTGTGACCTTTCAGAAGTTTCCTTTGACAGAAAGAAATACAAAAATATAAAATATGCTAATCAAATATACGTTGACAAACGATTTGTCTTGTTGACAATCTCGCATGATTTATATTTTTTTTTCATTGGTTGTGATTCGCACTATTCCAAGAGGAAATTATGGTCAATTCGTCCTGCCCACTTTGTGGTTTCCCACGGTCCATGGCCAATGACAATACATTTTCCAATACATGGCCAGTAAAAATGGAAATATTATTTACTTCAATTTTTTTAGAAAATATTTTCAATCATTATTTCCTGTTGTGAACAAGCATGAATTATGGCGTGAGCGTATTCTAGTTACAACTAGACCTTCGATTCATTTACACCAAGACGTAATTTTAGTTTTCAGTAGAACTTTCAATTCTGACAATGGATCTTTCAGCAACGGCAAACCTGGCTCCCCCAGTTCCACCCCGGAGATATTCGGTAAATCAGTGTTTAATTGTTGTCAGCCAATTTGTCAGAAGTTATAAGTTAGCTAGATAAGTAAACATGAAATATTTATTATTCAAGGGTAACCCACAAGAAATGAAGCCAGTAATTCTTCCCAAACCGCAAACTAGACAAGCACTGACGAGGTCCCTTAGTACAGGTTTGCAACAATTTGAAGTTAAAATCAAATTACGTACGCATTTCTTTTAATTATTTAAGTTAGTTCTAACAATTGATAACTGTTTTTAGAGAAAAATGCATATGTAAATCTTCCAAAAGCGGATGCGGGCAGTAGCACTCCAAGAAAATCCTGAGCCATTAGTTAAGTCGCATCATATTTATACTATGCACACGCCTATTCATTATTTAAAAATGTATCAAGAAACGAGAAAGGGTAACCCATAATAAAATAAGATAAACCTGCTTTCTACGTTTGCCCAAGAAGCAATCTCTGTTGACTGAAACAAGCAATCTTGTTCTTAACTCTTATTATGAGAACCTAATGCATCTTTCAAACGATAGGGTGAGATGGTGCTGTCTGTAACCCCATATTCAAGATTCAAATTCAAAGGACAAGTCATATTCAAGCCATAATACAGAAAGGTAACCAATCTCATATCAGAGCCAGACGCGCAGACAGAAAGAAGTTCGAGTGAAATTCTCACTTACTTCTCACTTACTTCTTGCAAAAATAGAGCAGTCATATTATATTCCTGCAGTTATCATATAATTGTAATTAAGTCGCCTGATTAACTTTATTTCTTACAAGGATAATAAAACTGTCACATGCAAATACAACATTGCATATCACTGAATTATTCTCACCCAACTTCTTCTCAACTTTAATCAAGTCAATTTGATATTTTAGAATATGTATATACGAGCACATTTGCATATTGTTTGCTTAACTGATGCATATATTTATTACATTTTCATTTCAAACATATATACCTACATACTTGTCTCATAGTATCATTTTAATAAAAACTTATCATCTCATCTTTCCACAATAGGTATATTTTTATTGACAATGCTGATGGCATATGAAAGCAAACAAGCCATGACTCATATATACAATTAAAATATCCCAAGCAAAAATAACCAGGTATATGCTTGTCTACACTAGATATTGTATAACAACGACTTTAATTAGTCAGCCTTCAGGTCTTCATCATCGTAAATTCCCACGGCTCCTGTTTCATCCTTCTTCCGAATCGCAATTCGTAATCTTACAATTGCTTCTAGTACCCGACGACCGTATTTGCGATGATGATGGTGATGGACTGGGGTAACTACCAATTTTCAATTAAATCTCTTCCCTCCTCGTCTCTCCTCTACCCACTTTTAACCATCCCATAACTATTTAATAGCCAGCACCAGCAAAGCACCTGAAATGAAAAACGGAAGAACTCATCAAGCCCCTCGGCCCACAACCAGGTAACCTGCTAGGAGGAGGAGGAGGAGGCACACAGAAGTCACATGCAGGACCTTAATAGAAAGATTGTAGGAGATATCAATTTTATTGCTTTTTCCTTTACTATCGCCATCATATTCATCGTCATAATCACAACCATCTTCATCAATTCTACTTATCCGATCCCTGCTGGTACGTGCTCTTGTCCTCATCATCCCCATCCTCCCCAACTCAATAATCCTCCCCAAGACAAATGTAACTGCGGCTCCTTCCCTGCAATTGCAAATTGGTCCCTGTAGAAAAATAATAGGAAAAGTACGAGAAAGAGATTCTTCACTCCTTCACGACATGGCATTAAACGCAAGAAAAACGGACGATGCTGATGTTGATTATGGCGATTGACGAGGATGCGATATGATGGTGGATTGGATTGGATAGTGAATAGTGATGGCGATGGCAATGATGATGATGATGTTGACGATGAGATGAGCGGAGAATCTCCTCACATTGTGTAAACTAGGTTTCTAGAAAGAGAGAAGAAGTGGGTTAACCCTTTCTTTTCTTTCATAAAACCTTCCTCTTATCTTTTACAACAAATCGTTGGGATTGTGTACGGCTCTTGTGTTGGCACGTATGTACCTACCTACTTATGTATTTATTAGATGTAAACTGCTGAAAAAAGACAAGACACACGCTACAACCATTAAATAAATACGGGTAATATATATTTCCCCCCTTTATCCTCCTCCTCCTCGGCAATGGGCTGAGAGCACATTTACTACTTAACTTACTACTTGCAATTACAATGCAAACATAAATAGAAATGTTACAAGGCAAATCAAAAGTGAAGTCTCCGCTTTTCACTCATAGCATAATAGTCATAGCCATTCCATTATACTTATTTTTATTTACCCGGTTTTTAGAACACGGTTTAGAGCAAATTGAACTTGGGACGGTTGAATGGACGATAGAAAGGGAAGTGAAGTCGGTCTCCTTAAAAACTGGCACAGAGGCAGGATGAAATAAAAAATGTAAAATGGTCATCATCGTCCTCATCATATCTTCATAATGATTGTTGTTGCGTGATTAGCAAAATGTGAAATGGCTTTAGTTGTACTCCTGTGGAGGTGGAGGGAGGAGGCATCGCAGTCGTCATCATCTCATCGCTAATAAAAAATGTTGACATATATATAGCATTTTCTTATAAGACATGACACTTTGGTCATGTCATGACATGCCCAACAATGCCCTGATTAAATATATATGCTTTTGTACTTCATGTCAGTTAATTCATTTCTCTGATTGTCTCACCTGCCACCTTTCATTGTCACTCTGAAGGGCTGAGACTTTGAAAATTGCAAGTGAACTCGTTTTTTTAAATTCTTCTCAGTTCTTTCACTTTAATAAATATGTTCTGTTGTTTACAACTGCCACCTTTGAGACTGGCAGAGAGAACGAGACTCCTGTCTTGTCTCATTAACTTAAATGTCAAGTTTATAAGATTTTAATTGGTGAGAATTGCATTGAATTTTTGAAGCCTTTTCATTTCGACCCTTTGAATGTTTTAAGCTGTTTATTTTTCTTGGAAGGTTTGTTTGGTTTTTGGCTTTGGCAGAGTAGCCCTCAAGGGCCTATGAAATTAAGGGAAAACAATAAAAAAAAGTAGCCTAAAAGGTTTCAAAATGTACTTCCCCTTCAATTTTTCGAGAGTTTGGTTTTAAGAATCTATTTTATTCACACTTGGTTCTTGGTTCTTGGTTTTAAACCCTCATCCATTTTAAATGCTGACAGATTGCAGCTGCTTAAAACACATATTTAAGATGAGAGACTATCGTCTTAAATACAAACATATTATTCCTGTGAACTGCTCTAGGTCAAGATGAACTTTCAAAACCACATTTTTACTCCACGAGGATAATCGATTCACACGAAAAGCATAATTTGAGTTTTACAAAGTTGAGAAGAGCCATCAACCAACCAACACTTCACGTGAAGGACTAGCTGAGGGAAGAAAAGATGGCTTTAAAATCCCATTAATATTCTAAACTATTTCAGATTCAGAAGCGAATGAATGTTTTCCTTCTTACACATCTCTTAACTGACTTAACTTATTCTCTAGAAAAAAATATTTAACCCGATTTAAAGTGCCACATTGATTCATATACATAATATAATCATCTCTATCCTCTACTTTCTTTTTCTACTGCTCACAGTCTCAGTCCATTTTAATGATTCCTATAATCATATTGACTTTAGCCATGCTTATAAATTAAAGATGGATTTTACAGAGAAAGGGGAAAAATACTTGAGGGGAAAATAGGATCTCTAGGAAATCCACCTTTAATTCCATTAAAGGTCATCAAAAATGTATACATCCTTGCCACTTGACGGGGTGAGTGAGAAAAATCCCCGTTGAGCCCAACATAATAATAATAATGACAGCATTAATTCATTTTTATATAAAATTAAAAGGAGAGAGCGAAAAGGAGCGATAGTGTGAATTGAATTAAATTCCTTCGTTTAGAAAAAAATATTTTCCTGGTTCTTGGGGTTGTAATGACGTGTAAAAGCTGGTATGTAGGTATGTAATGTAGTAAAAACTAATCTGTCCCGATTCTTGTCCTAATACCTGTAGCCTGGCTGGGCTTCAAAGGGTTCACCCAAAGCCTATGCGGAAAGTTGAAAGAATTTAATGTGTCCTCTCATTACCTATACATCTTAAAACCTGCATTCATCATCAAGGCATATAAGCTGGTTGCTGAATACATGAATCAGGAATAAGTGGGACAACAACGGATACTTTTCTTGAGAAGGGAAAAATAGGGAGCCGAATAAGTCGACTCAAGAGCCGATGTGGTGGTAGTGGTGGTGGTATTTGGTGATGATGAAGAGCAGTTAACTTTACTTGCCACAACAGCAACATCAACATCACAAAACGGCAGAGAAGAAAAAAAATGACCAACTGAATCAGGATTCTTTCAAAGGGGCTCTCATATATTCTCACATATAATATGATCATCATAGTTTAATATCCATCCCCATCCTATCCTATTAGACATATGGCCATAATACAAGTATGACGAAGGAGCTTGGTAATCTGAAAGGAATTTGGTCGCTCCTAAAACTTGCCATCATCGCCACCATCACCACCACCACCAACACTATTACGATATGAGAGGAGGACGAGGATGATGTTGGTGATGGTGATCATGAGCACTGTTAAACTTCACAATAATCCAATCTCACAATGAAAATGAGGAATGAGTAGGTAAAAGGTAGCGAGGAGGAAAAACATTAAAAGAAAAAAAATGGACGAATATATCGAACCCTGTCCCTCCGCTCCGCAGTCCGTCTTATATGGGAAAAGCGGAGGTAAGAAAGAATAATGCCATGAGATGATGGCATATGAATATGGCATGGGATGATGATATGATGAACAAAGCTGTTTTGTAAGTGTCCCGTAAGGAGTAAGTAACCTGCTAGCGATAATGATGATCATGATCATGATGATGATTTTTGGGTATGGCCCTGGCTTGGCTCGCCGTTGTGATTCGGATACCTTTTGGACTAGGATTTGGATGATATGATGGAATGCGAAGGAGGAAAAAGTTAGAAGCTCAGCTTGGTTGGTGAATGTGACGACTTCAAACTTGCTACACACGGTTCGGTTATGATTATGAATTTAGTTGATATGGCCATGCAAAAGTTTTTGGAGTGGCTTGGCTTGGCTTTGACTTCGACTTGGCCCTTTTCATTATTCAGATTCCTAAAGTCGTCATTATATTATAAAAGTTTGAATGAGAGAGAGAAAAATGATACATTGTCCACTAAATGGCTATATGGCTGGGTATTATTATGACGAATGATAAATATATTTTGAATGTAAGGCTGCCGTTGTCCTCATAAACATATCCCAGGAAGAAGAAGAGGGCGAGAGAGAAGAGAAAATTATGGACGTGCTTGACATGATATATTTGGAGGTTAGGACACCGTCTCATTCCTCAGCTGAAGCTGGTGACTGTGTGTGGGGCTGTGTGGAGGATGTGACAGGTGACTACATTGTCCCAGGTCCCTTCACCGTTCCTTTCCTCCAACTTTCTTACAATCGATAAAATCTACGGGAGGTGGCCATTTTAATACATATTTTTACTTGCTCATGTGGAATGGAAACTGAAGAATGGATTGGGGTTAAATGACTGAAGGATCCTAGTTAGGTCTTATTCTACATCACCTTTAACTTTAATTAATTAGGTTAAACCAAACAAGTACTTCCACAGGTTTCTTATCAAATTCCTTGTTCAACCAGGTAGAAATGTCGAATTCTCATCCTGATGAGAATGAAACATAAAATATGTTGTTATGCAGTAGCCATTATACTGTTTACAGTTTTTTATGAATTTAAATGGTGGGTCTGGTCCGGTCCTCCTCAATTATAAATTCAGTGCATGGCCACCGGTCCCGTAAGCCATGGATGAATGATCCCTGCTGAAATGATCCGATCCATTGAAGTTGAAGTGGATAGATTGGGAGAGATAATCTGATGATCATCTTGAAAGAATCAAGATTCAATTGGCTCCTCTTCTTCCTCTCCCGTTTTGCATTTCAAATTTTCAATTCCCATCTCAATCATCGCAACATCATCGGCCAACATCGTCATCATCGATTTTAAAATACCAAATTCCTTTCCGAGTACAGCAAGCTAATACTAATGAGTAATATGAGAAGTTCAAGTACCATTCCCCGATAAGCAATTAGCATCCTCACCTTCACAACATTTATATTACTGTTCCTCCTATTATCATTGACTAGGATTACTACAGTTTTCTATTGTTGACCATTGACCAAATGTGTTAATCCAGAACCAGAAACGTTTTGCAAAGATATCGGTAGCTTTCTCCTAGCTTACCATATAAATAAGTAAATATGTAGTCTGCCCCCACTTGAAAATGATTTACAGGAAGGAGTGAAGCATATCATATCATAATACTTATGCAGGATTCAAATCCTCGCCAGCCCATTATTGACAGCATCCAACAAGATAAACTTCTCAAGCCAGTGGTAATAAAACTGAATCTGTTTGCTTGCAACTCTCAAAAACTGTAATCATAATCAACATAATCCTGTTCCTTATTTACCCTGCCGATTTAGGTAAACAAAAGGATGATTTCCATTTGAGAACTTTTATATTATTTATACTCCCGCATAGTTCTGCGGAATCACAATTGAGTAGAAAGAAAGCTACTACTCTCTGTACCCGTATTTTCCTCAACATTAAACTTAACTAAAGGTAGTAGGTACTTATGAAGTAGCCAACAATGTACCAACCCCATCCAAAACTACAGCAAAAATTTTCCCCCGACAAACTTAATGCTTACTAGGTCTTTTACACCTGCGTCCATCATCATCACCATCATAATCAATGTATTAGCGAGTGTGTAGAAAGAGGCTAGTCAAAGAACCTGATTTTTTTAAAGAAGAAAAACTGTTAACTGCTCCTTCAATCATTCCATACATACAAAAATCAATACCTATAGCCAAGAGCCGCCGTCCGTCCCTTTTTGCCATCTCTGTCCACCTGCTTATATCCATCTCCATCCCATGAACATACCTCTATATTAAATTATAAGTGCATAAGTACATCCGCCATGTAAATACGAATGTATTTCATTTTCATTTATAAAATATCAAACATATTTTTCCTGTGAAGTTGTAAGAGGTAAAAATTCTTCTTACGAGAAATGAATCGAGAGGGGTGGATTTGTGCTTCCCAAATAACCTAGCCATACAAACACCGACGATACTTCTTTACCTGCAACAATGGCCAACCAAACCAAACCAACCCTTTCCCTGCCATAAAACTTCACAGGTGTATCAGGCAACTTATTCTTCATGCTGATTGTGAGAAGAATTTACTTATATGAAAGAGGAAGGAGAAGATGAAGAAGGGAGAGAACAGCAACTGGTTGATCATCATCACATCACATCACCATTGTTGGAATGAGAAAGGGTTGAAACGTCTCAGATATAAGCTAATACTGACTGAGAAGACGACGGCAGCCACCACCACCAAGAGAGGAACAGGTATGATATGAAGCGTCTTAACATATTCTTAAAGCCAAGAACTTATCTATCCCCTCGCTCGAGGCAGCTCATATAAAGCTATTAAAATATAAAAATAAAACGTACTTTCCTCACCCTTAAGAAAATGCATAGGCTCCTCCACAAAGATCTCCTCATGTAACTTTACCTGTACCAGGTATCTATGTATGCATTGTTGCATCCAATTTTACCTGTCCGTACATTGTTGAGCTGAAGCCGATTGTTGTACGGTATCCCTGCAAGGAAAAAAAAATTCATGTTCGTAGTAGACTTGACTTGGCTTAACCAGATATTCATCAATACAGTTTTGTTTGTACTTATCTTAGCCATTCTGAAGGAAAACTGAAGACCTGTGTATGATCCGCCTCCAACTCCCAACCCAACGATTTTCTTACCTGGCCGGGGAAGCGTCTAATCAGTCTACGTTAGGTCTTGTCGAGGTACATTCCTCCTTGCTCCTCGGTCGTCGACGTGTTTTTTCCCCTCACATCATATCATAATCCATAATAACAAGTTACATGCTATTGACCAGGCCTTTTCAGTAATAACAATAACAATTGCGGTAAAGCGGAATAAGCGGAGAGAAGAAAAAATCGGCAATATAGCCAAGTGAGCGAACAATGTGAAGCGTTACGGATCATATAAAGTACGTATGGATGTACGTGAATGTATATGATTTTTTTCCCGAGAGAGTGAAACAAAAATGGAAGTGTATGATAACTTCCTGTAGTTTTCAAGGAAAATCGGATCCATTTTTTCGCTAAATTCATTAACTTGGAAAATTGCAAGTGGAATTATGTAAGTTTTTTAAGGAGAAGAGATATTGGCTAGAATAGAAATAATACTCTCTGCAAAAATATGTGAGTAGTGGACGGATGGATATGGATTGTTTCTCACAAAAATAAGTTGCTTCGTTAGGAATATTTTAATGAGACCGGAAAGTAAGGATTTGTCCTGTGCCTAATTGTTTTCTTCAGTGCCAAAAAATTTGACGTACAAAAAAATAATAAATTGTGAATTTTTGTTCGCGGAGGAGGATAATATCATATTTCTCTGGAGAATTTTAGAAAGCAGTCAAAATTAATGAGGTTGAGTGTAAATCATCATAGATAGTGAGAGTCAGGAATATAAAGTTTGTTGAAGCCAAAATCCGGCTTTTTGTGTCTTGGTTTGTGTTCACTCCAAAATTCAACAATAGTGAAGGGAGACAAGGGAAAGGGAAAAAGGTAGACATACCTAATCAACAGGTGGACGGACTCAAGTGAAAATACATAATATTTAGGAGGGTTCAGTACAGTGGTCGTGAATCGAAGGGGTTCACAGTTTTGGATATTTTTCTCGCATTTCGACATGCGGAGAAGCTCATAGGAGGATTTTGGAACCTTAATTTATCAAAGGTATGTGAATATTATTATAATGATAAATATGATAATGAATAAAAGGATTTTAACAATAGTCATATCTCATAAAAACGCATTAACGAGCATTATTATTATTACTGTAGAGTTTTGATAAGAGTGAAGTTTTAAGGGACACTGAGATTTAAAAAAGGAGTGTTTAAAAATGCATATTCGTTGTTAGCTCCTGAAATAGTGTATCAGAGATCTATCCACTTCCTCATAATTCACATCCGTGTTTCATTCCAACATATAAATATAATACTCGAGTCGAGTCTAAAGTCATTGAAGAATGGAAAGTATAAGAAAAAGATGGTAATAAATCAGTGAGGTGCATTCCCATTTTATCGAGATGAGAACAAGTACCCCGTAACAAAAAAAGATTCTTCTCGGAAGAAGGGAAAAGGTGGGAAAATAGTTTTTGTTGTTAAAAATGGAATGATATTTTTCTACACAAGGCATATATATACCCAGGGACATTTACTTTTGTAAAATATTTTTTGAGCTCAGGCTTGTATAAAACAAGTGAGTATTGTATCGTACGAAATTTGGTGAATATGTACGTACATGAGCCATGAGCACATATCTATCTTCTGAAAATGAAAAATGTCTAACAAGCATATTCATATTTTTAATGGCCCTTCAATGCTGAACCAAAACGAGTAAGGACATTTGAAAGGAAAACCGCATAGATTCAGGAAGAACATGCGTAGTTCTCTTCTATTCGGGGTTCCCATGACCTGAATCAGGCTACATGTTTCAGTAAGAGTGACTGAATGAGCATTAGCATGAGCATTATTAATCTTCAAGCAAAGGATCAATCTCCACTCGGGTCCCTAAAGACCTAAATCGTCAAGAAAAGAAAAATCAAAGGAGGAAGGGCTATTTAGAATTTGAGAAAAGCTCTTGTCCTCCCTTCCCTTTCCGACTTGCTGGCGTTCTGGCTGGTGATGATAATGGACACATGCCTTCATCATAATCAGCATTGTTCATTTTCGGCCGATACCCTCACTTTCATATGGAGAAGTGCTTTCGGCTTAAGATCCGGACTGATTTCTTTTCCTCTGATTTCTGGACTAGGTACCAATAAAAAATTTGGTCCCTTAGTCTCATATGGGGTAGAAGTTACAAGGGAGGTTTACAATTTACCTACCTATGTCTTTGGTCAGGCCTCAAGTACAAGAACAATGAAGTAAATTCCGCATGGTGCCTGTTTTCCTTTTCAACTGAGCAGTTCCATTCTTAATGATTGAAAAGGGCATTCGTTAAACTGGCTAAACTACGCTGTACTGTAATGATGACGGGATCTCAGTCGGGATTTGTTTCATTTCAACGGAAAATAAAATTGTATTGCTTTCCCAAACTATTTCGGTATGAATTTCCCCCATAGACTCATAAACTGGTAAATATGATATGTGTTGAGTGACGAAAATCCAAAAATTGTCGGCAAAAGTGCATTATTATCAACATCACTCAAGGCGCACTCAAGATAGTATCGAAAGAAGAATTACATTACAAATATTAGCCCAACTTTTTGTGGTTAGCACAGTTCTAGACAATAAAATTCCCTCTGGTGATATATGCTCATCAGCTCATCTAAAAATCCCCATGTATCGTCCTGTCTCATATAGTCATAATGTCATTTCCTCTAAAACCACAAAAATACAGCTTTGCAAGCGAGAACAAGACAAGGCAAGAGAACACTCTTGTTCTTTTTTATAAGACGATGAGAGAGAAGCAAGTTGATTTTGATTGTACATACGTTCCTTCAAGAATATGTACATTTTCAAATTTTATTGCGAGAAATAGTTGCGTCTAAATTACAGATACATTCCGCCTTTCCATTCGAGAGTCAAATATAAATATATAGAAAAAACTAAAGGAATTCATCATGAGTGGGGTATTCGTTACGTTACTAACAACCCAAATGAGCCAATAATATCGATCCTGATAAAAATATACAATTTTTTTATATATTATGCATTCATTCTGCTATGTTATAATTATGATAGCTATATTTCATAGTGAATGCACTATGTATACCTACATAAGCCGAAAACTTCAAATATTATTTACGATAATGATTATTGCAAGCAGTGCTTATTATTGAAAACGTAACAAGATATCTTGATATTCCATTATTTACTTCAATTTTACGATTATTAATTTCCTTACCCACTGAGCATTTTACTATGTATCATAATCATAACATAACTAATTTTAATAATAATTTCAATTTCATAATATAATTTGTGGGCCTACATCCATTCCCTTTCCATGAACCCTGCCTGTAACTAGCTAATCGAAATATTCTTAATGGTATATTTTAAAATTATTACGTTAGGGAAGTTCACTGGCTGGATTTTTATAACTCTCTTCATTATTTTTTATAGCAAGCAAGCCAATATCATGTCAAGATTTTAATGAATGAAGTGAAACAGAGATATGGAATGGAGTCGGAGACAGAGATGAGACAGAGATGTATCTTGGCATGTGGTTGTTCTTATGCCGCAATCCCAATCATTTCTTTCTAGTCGAATGATTAATGGTCCCTTTATATGCGTAGAAAATTAATAAAGTCAACAAATAAATTTTATTTTAATGGATAGCTTACATTACTCCTACGAATGGGCTATGATCTGCTCGGCATGTGACTTTTCGTTCGCTATCATTAGACAAGCCAGAGCCGTCAGATAAATATGAAGAAAAGGATCGGTGAATTGTGAAATTGAGCGAATCTATCTAAACTAAAGATACACACCTGCCTCATGCATAAAACATTTTTTGCAGATATATTTCTAAGTACCCCCATTGTGGGGCTAAGGAGATGTATTTATTCAATCAGAATGGGGGAAGATGAATACTATTTGACGATAGTCTTGCAATTTACCATTAGCTAAAAATAAAAGGGTCTCAACAAAAAATCAGCGTTTTCAGGTCATGCGGACAAGCTGAGTGGATTGGATTTTTTGACAGTCTGCTGTAAACTAGACAGTTGTTTTGGAAGTGGCAGGAGGGAGAAGAAAAAAAAGATTTTGAAGAGGCATTTATTTTGGCGTATTTATATTTTGCATCAACAACATGAGCAGAATGAGAGGCATTATATTGTCTTCAAGTTGATTGTTACAAGTTGTTTTCATTGTTTCGGATAAAAACTGCCGCAATAGAAATAGTAAATAGTAATAATTGTATATAAAAATGCAATATAAGAGACTCATCTCATCTCTTGCACCATTATTCTTGTCATCCCAAAATCCCATTCCAATTTAAAGGAAAAACTGATACGAAATGAATATATCTAGGAATAAGAGATGAGATGCTGCAGAGATTTGTACAGTTATACGCACATACTTACATCATATCATCATTGCTTGCTTCAGGACGGAGTTTTGGGACCCTTTTCGTATGTATTTTTAAAGAAAAAGTACAGAAATATTAGTCCTGGAAATAATTAACCCACCGCGCAATTAGAAATATGTTTGCCAATTTTTGTTGGGTTTGACAAAATAACATCTCGAGCTCCGAATCCGACTGAGTGTGGGAAAGTAAAAAGCAAGCCATTTTTCACTTAAAAGTGAAGTAATTAAGCTTTAATTACCGGATTATTTAATTTAAATTATTTGAAAGTGTGAACGGAACTGATTTAAGAAATATATCATTTTCAACGGGAATTTGGCCGACCGATCTTTCCTTATTACCAACCTGGGAATTCTTAAAAAAAAGATTTTCATCTTGAAAGTTTGTCAATGAGTCTGAAATGCCAATTTGAGATATTCTCCTCCTTCTGATTTTATTTTGATACACCGTTCCAAGGTTTATGCATTCTTCCATTCGACCATAAGGACAATCTTTATAACTCTGTTTAATTTACCTAATAACACGTTTGCTTCAGTTACAAACTGAAGTGTCGCAATTGTCACCTTCAAAACAGTATGCATAGCTAGATGTAGCAGTTGTAATAAAATGTATAATATGCGTTCGCATAAAAATGTCCCATAAAAACCACCACTGCTTCCCTTCCCCCAATATGCATAATCTCACAACATTTATGCAAAATGCCTACCCACAGCCATTTACTGATAATAGTAAACTGTAAAAATCCATTTATAATTATAATTACTGAGAGCAGCATCAGGCTTGGCAAATAAAAACGCGGAGAGGAGGAATGGTATAATTATCAGAATCAGAATCGTCGAGAGTATAATTGTCACAGGAGCACATGTGTTGTCATTAAATTATACATGGCTATGGTTTAAGTTCAGTTCACAGCGCCATATCATCATTGCCATTTGCCATTCCATCCCTCCCTTTTAATCTGATTGAGGAATTCGCATTTAATTATCCTGCTCCCAACAATACAATATTGTTCAAGGTGGCATTCAGGAAAAACCGTAACAAGGCTTGTTTGTTTTTATTTATTCAAATTAGCGTAAATGGTACCGATCAACTATGATTTCTGTTAGTTCTTGACTTATTGTCTTAAACTATACAAAAGACTTAAGAGCTCTCATCAATTCTCTCGTTCAAGTTTGCAAAAAATCTAGGCAAAGGAAATTCGCCAACAGTTTTCAGAAATTGTATGCCTAACTATGCGCAATGGGAAATAGTTAACTTTATGCAATGCAGTCAATAACGACATAGATAGTTACAGTTTTGTAAAGGTGTGGGCGGTGATTATCCTGCCGCATTGGCACCATCACCATTACCATCACTGACCTGTCTTGTCGTTTCTTCGTGCTCTCCTCAGGAATTAACTTAAAAATTCGCAGAAAATATCACACGAGCTAATTTAAATTATGGCAAAATACATTAATGGCAGGACTCGACTGGGAAGACAGTCAGTCAGTGCCACAATCAAATTGTGGATTGTCATCTCATCCTTGTAAATAAATTCTGTCGGTTCACAAATATAAAAAACTATCTCATCAACTGAAAACAAAAGCGTACAGAATTTCCTTACCAAACAAACAAACATAGACTGTTTGAGCTTTGCATGCTTGTCACATTAGCTCAGTCAGACCATTCCACGTAAGATAAATATAGTCACACGATCTATGTGTGAGTTTAAATAGACAGTTTAGTTTACTGCTAAAATGCTAGATTGCACGTTGGCTTTCGGCTGAGGACAAAAAACTGCTACGTGAAGTCCTGATACAGTTTCAGAGTTTTTTTAAACTGTCGCATCAAGTCAAGATATTCGAGACCAGGAATAAAGTTCTGTTATGTCCTATGTATGAGGTTGCAGGTAGTCCATCAAGTCAAAGCATGATGACTGTATTGGATTGGAATTTGGAATGTCTTTTCATTATGCAGAGATGCATTTCTTAAGCAATTAACTATTCAACTGAAGCTATCAAGCTGCTCTCTTCAAGATCCTTCCATTGTTGATATGCATGTTTGTATTAAATTATACATTATTCATGATTTTTTTAATCATGTCATATCTCATCTCAATTCAACTCACAAAAGTCATAAATAACTTTAAATAGGCTTCCATTCCATCCAATCCCATACTCAAAGACATGCAATTTTTAAGCAATTGGAATATGAATATAATCAATAAGGACTTTACTTCGTATTCATTTATTAAGTACTCCTGTCATTTGGTTTCGTCTCGAATTTCGATACGGCTGTTGTGAGTAAACTGGGGGAAAAGTTCCCAGAAGGAGGATTCAATTCGATTCAATCCAATGATACGATACGGATGGCCTGTTATGAATGGGAGAGTGCACTACAATAAATTTTTTTTTACTATTAGACTCTCAACTGATTATAGTTTAACCATATTTAATAACTGATGGCTTAAGTATTATGGCTTGATATTTATATTTCTGTTTATGTATGTTAAGGAATGATTTTTATAATACTTCAGCACTATTTACTGTTGAACTGACCTCCTCTTCTCATCATCGGTAATAAAATTATTGTAAAAATGCGTTGAGCTGTGTAGAATTGAATTGAATTGAACGCATTTTACCTACATCTTCTTCTTCTTCGTGGCATGATGAAAAAAGACAGTAAAAAGGGAGCACATAGAATTGATAAATGTGTACATTGTTACGATTGCTATTATGGATGATGATGATTGTACTCATAAATATGCGGCGGTGGGATGGCGGTGATGGCTTGGCTGGTGGTAATATAATTTAGCAGAAAGTATTAAGCTGAGATTGAATTGTTAGATGATGGCAGGTGGAGTTAAAAATATTGATGATGATGCGCTAGGCTTCTTTTTGTGGGTGATGATGCATCTCAAATTAACAGGTAGGGAAATTGTGTTAGTAGCATATTATTAAATTATTATGTTTGGTTTTAGTTAGAAGAGGGAGAAGAAAAAATTAAAATTGCAAATAATAAATAGCTCTTGCATGTGCAACTGCTCCTATTCATTGGTTACAGCGTTGTGATAGATAGCGTGTCTTTCAGACGCTTCGGCGCTTTTCCGCAAAAGTAAGTTTTTATGATATTATTATGATTTCTTCATCTCTTCAGAGAGGAGAGAAGATAAAAATGGGTGGATTGTGGTGGATGTGGAGGTGGACCCAGGTAGGAGGCTGGGCTGCATGCAAAGCACACTTTCCATTTGGTGCACGCTCTGCATTTTTGCGTGGAGCGCATCCTCACAAATGAATAAATCTCTGGCAAAAATATAAATAATAATAATGAGACAAGCTTTGCGGAGACTATATAATTGCTCTAAAAAATGAAATTGAAAATTGGTTGAATCAGTTAAAATGGAAAGCTATTTGCATTGCATAAATTAACTTACAAAATTGTTAACTTGTTGAGAGTTTGAGAGTTGCATGCAAGTAACAAGAAGAGACATGTACTTATTATCAATTGCAAGTTGTGAATGGGAAGAAGATACATATAATAATAGCTTACTATTTATGATAAGCCACTTAGGTAGGTATATTCGTTTAGGTAAATATTTATCTGCATTAAATAGTAAGACAGACTGATTGGCAATTCTTGTTAAGTCCTTACGATTAGCTAGACAGTGTAAGATGTAATGTGTAGGTATAAATGTTTTAAAAGTTGTAAGAAATGTGTAGGCATATCGTAAACTAATTTGTAACTCGAGCCGTATTTAATCACACACGCAAAATGTCTCTTATCAGGGGAACATCTTGGCTGATGTGATGTTGATCATTCCCAGATTAGTAACTGCACATCCGCTTTTACCCTGTAGGAAAAATCGAAATTCAAAGTTAAACAACAATATGGCTGTTTTGCAAAAATGTTAGCATCGTGTCTTGAAGTATATCGGTACATGTATATGACATTTCCATCATGACATGACTCATGAATGAATTTATACCTAACTGATACCGTATGGGTGCAGGAAGGAAGTTGTCTTATGTCGTGTATCAAAAAAAATCTTTTTTCATTTGATATTTTTTTGTGATTTTGTTGTAATTGTAAACAGCTCAAACTGTACATAGCAATTTTTACTTAATATGGGTAATGCTAATTCATAATGCCTAATATTTTACGTGAAGGTAATATGGATAGGAGGATAGGGATGCATTGTCTACAATCTACACGGTTGATTTTTTTCCTCTTGTAAAAAATTACATAACCCTTTTCAAACACAATTGACAATTACAATTACAATCAGTTAAGGTATTTAACTTCATGCTGGGGTAACTACTACAGCCCGTATGCGGACAGATGTTTATCCTCACCGGCTCCTCTGCAAAATAATAGTAATGACCACCTTTTTTGTTCGAAAATGCTGCTGTTGATGCTATGTTGGTTTGATGTCGCAACTGCAAACAGTGGAGCATCATCATCACCACCACCGTCTTTATTATACCCTTTTACACATTACATCATTGAAAAATTGAAACTTGTTAAAGAGCCGAGGACGAGCCCAAGGAACACATCCGCCTTTGTAAATTAGCCTAGCGGTACATTCTGGTAATCTCCAGTCATTCATTCATTCATTATGCAATAAAGTAGTTTGCCAATAGTGAAAGCATCTGCCATGCCATGCCATCTCATACCACAGTCACAGTCATTGTCAAAAAAACAGGTAGGTGAAGATGAAGCTCATCCATCATGAATCAGCACAGAAGCAGAATGTGCAGTAGTCCCATGTACTTGTGGGGCAGTCCATTATAAACTCCTCAGCATTATATATTATTTTGCGCAAGAAAAAATGGAGATGAGTCGAGACGAGACGAATGGTATTATTAAGGTGGTCATTTTTCTTGTTCGTACATAGAAAAAAAAATTGCAGCGGTAGCGGCATCAGAACATCAACTTCAATATCATTATCATCAGTCCATGTCCTACTAGTCCTACCTGTACGCATTATAGACATTCTATATTACCGACTACAGGTACAGCAATAATAAGAAGATAGCGGGACTGCTAAATACAAGATGAATTTATAAAAAAAATATGAGCCAAAACCAAGCCAGACAATGATATTGATGATGATGATTATGATGACCGTAGTTAGACTACTAGACTAGTTTAGCTATGTTCAGATTCAGATTACATGTTTTCCTCATATTATTATCATCTTTGCACAAGGTTCTGTCTATATCTTTGTCATCTTTCTCCTATGTCCCATCCGTCATGCAATTGCAATTCTAAAATATTTTTCTTCTAAACCTTCCTCCTACATCATGTCATGTCCGTGTGTGCAACGAAAGGAACCGAAACACACTTTGTCGCCCGTCCCCCACTCTATCTCTATCAGAGGAACAATTTTTAACAAGACAAAAAAAAACGGTGGAATGAAGAATAAGATAAGGATGATGACAATTGTTACCTGTTACCTTACTTATATGTGATGATAAAAATACAACCATGCCATACTCAAATCAAATCAGTGTAGCGGACAAATAATAATCTTTCTAAGATTCCGAAATATGTACGCACTGGTCTGGTAAACTATTGAACTAGTGGTGGTGCTTATCAACCACCGACTTAACCACCCTCCCTAAGTACCTGTCCCTAAACCGGTAAAAGTATGTTTTTTTCCTGTTCCGAAATACAATAGTGATTTTTCTCTCTAATTGAAATCCAAACCAAACCAAACCAACTAGACTGACGATGTGAATGTGACGATGATAAATTGTGGGGAGGGGATATATGAAGGGCATGAAATGAAATGAAATGATACGAAGGCGAGGGTGGCAAAACAGCCAACAGCACATCGCAAGAATCAAGACAAGTTGTCACCTACACCAATCCATGTTTGCACCTTTGTGAGATGGCTTGTAATGTGACAATTTTTCTGTGGTAATGGATGAAGGCAAACAGGCGGAATAAATTTATGACTAGATTTTACAACAGTTGGTTATAAAATACCTATTGTATCAAAATGTGACTGGGAAACAGTATAAAAGCGATATGAAATTACATCTTCTTCCTCTTTACGTCATCGTCGTAAATTCGTAAGGAAAGTTTTACTGTGCAAGGTTGACATCTTGAGTCTGGTTGGAAATTCAGACTTTCAATAAATATTTATCTCACAATGAGCCAGTCTTGAACTAAAATATGTACGTCTACAACTAAACCAGGGAAAAGAATCATTAAACTTGGCAAAGGTTGGTAGCAAAAATCATTTTGCAAAACCGATTTTTTCTTCTGCATCCCCAACCCTTTGGAATTACGAATTATCCTGTTCGCTATTCATTGGGCAACATTTTAGAAAATGAATTAATCAGGGAACCGTACAACAAGCTTGTCAAGTGACTTTTTCGGAATAAAGGGACAGGTCGGGTTGAATTTGAATGTGAATGTTGAATCCGTCATACATACATGAACTGGGAGATTGTTGGGATGATGTTTTGCATACTGAAATATGCTAAAAAAACGATTTTTCCCGAACGTTAAATTCAAGATAAAATGCCAGGCAATCCCAATCCACATCCACATCCACCTTCATAATTTTTGCAACAGGGGAAAAAACTTGTAAATAATATTTATCCAATTCACATCTCTCTTCTTGCTTGTGTCAGGAGGTATGCAGACATGTTGCTGCTCATGTCAACTTACTATACAGAAATATTTATGTAATACCCACCCTGGTAGAATAATGCCAAGAAACATGAAAAAAGGTAGCCGGGTTTATCCATCCATCCATACAAATGTTTTGTAATTCTTAGACTTGACTTGATTCGACTTGGTAGTTGGCAAGTCAAGTTAGATGTACCCAGCGAAAATGAATTGTTTATTTGAATGAGAATACATATACAACATAATATACAATATGTAAATGATCGTGTGAGTGCTTTCTCACCAACATAACAAGAGAGGAGAGGGAAAAAATGCCGTTGTTACAACGTAAGATTGTGACGAGCAACTTTTCTAGTGCCTAAATAATAATAGGAGCTGGTTGGATTGAACTGCAAATAAAGTTGCTGGTGATGGTGATGGTAAGTCGTCGGGAAAAGTAATTAGCATATTGCTAACTTTTTTTGCTCGCTTGATTTGACCTGTTAATATGTTTGTCTTGATCAGAACAGTTATAATATTGGCTAGAATGGTTCAGGATTTTTTCCACTAATGGTACATGCTTGTAACAGGCAGATAAGCTATCTTGGAACCTTAGAAGCATCAGGATACTAATTTTGACAAATCCATTTTTATCACCTCAAGACGACTTGCATTGATTGACTTGATTACATGCACTTGTAAAGGACAAGGTGTAGCGATTAGCCTTCTTCTTAATCAGTCAAATGAGTCAATTTCCTCCTTAAAAATGGAAGACGGGACCATTGAGCCTAATTTCAAAGTGCTAAAAGGTGAGTGGGTGCGACCGGGATTTATCACAAAACGGGAGCTTTTCGCCACCCCACCCCAATGAACCCCACACAAGTTTTAGAAATCCAGCTTCAAAACACCTTCCCTCCCATTCTCATCAATTTAGTCTAAATTGATTTATCTCTCCTGACAAGACTCCATTGATTAGGGAGAACAATATAAAAAAACACCTTCTTTGCCTGAGAAGGAGTTGACAGGGAAATCTAATTTAAAGTTATTTTAGGGGTGTTTTTGATGATGTCACATCTCAGCAAAATGATCATGATCAATGTAACAAACAATTCGTTAGGCCCTCCAAACCCAGAATATAATTTTTAATAAATAGAGAAAAGGTGTGAATAAGTCTCTCCTCCGCACACACACATCCAAGTCCAAACATACAAATAAATAATCATCTTTCTCCTCATCCTGATATATTTATTGAACACGATATCAGCCTAATCACGCACGTTACTCTCAAGCAACTTACGAGAATAGTTCATAACAAAGCCCCATTACCAATACCAATTTGGCAATAAGGATTTAGAGATTCAGATAATAAGTAATGCAATAATGCGAGTAGGTAGCCCACTCACATATAAGTCCATCCATAAAAAAATCTGCATACTTATGCAGATAAAATACGTTTTGGATTTGGATCCGTCTGAAAGGAGAAAGAATACGGTAACAGGGACAGAGATCATCATCATTTGTGGTAGTTTTGTGTGAGTAAACCAGTGTTTCATTCATTCCACTCCACAACAGCAGCCATCTAATGTAGTAGAGGAGGTCAACAATCTGAACTGACCCCATTGTTGTTGTCCAACGAAATGGACCTATACCTATGTTTTAGTGGAGATGGCCACGATGATGATGATGAGGATGGTGCTGGTGGTCAAACAGCTTTTGACTTTACTACGGCAAACAGACGAAAAAAATCGTTTGTGAATTTGTAAGAGGAATGTGGCTGGCTTAAATATATATTTTTTTTTATATTCATACCCAGCATCCAACGCAATAAAAGCCGTTCATTCTGGTCCTCCTCATCATCATTATCATGATCCCCCTCCCAAACCTTGTTTTTTTCTCTTGATTTTTCCTCGATGAGATGGGCTGAGATGTGGTTTGCTTTTAGACCATCTTCATCTCCTCTCTCTGCAAAGTTGTAAAGTGAGTGATCAAAATGATCACCAAACACCAGACCACTGCCATTATTATTACTCCAAGTCATGATGATGATGGTCACAACACCTATGTTAAGGTATTATTGATATGATGATGTGGGGGACCATCGTCACAGGTGAAATGAATCCATGGTGGTGGCAGCGGACAAGGTAACTTTGCCAAAATCCTATCACGGATTCCTTCTCCGCTCATTTTCTTACATGAGCAGGAGTGGGACCAGGACCAGTACCCGAAACAACAGAGATGGTGGTATTGGCACTTACTATATCATGGCATCATCATCACCATCAACTTGATCTCCACGTTAAGATCAACCCTTTTCATTTTTGCAGAGGTACCTTGTCAATTAGGCCGATGAGCTTGATTTCATGAGTACAACTACAACAGCTATCTCTCTGCAGGGTAGACTTTCCTCCTCATCTGCCATTCCGCTCGAAGTTCGACTTTCTGTTCCTGGAATGGAATCCGGCTAAACCGGACCACATTTCGGTACTTCTAGTTTTTTATGAGGGCCATTGATATGCTAAAAAGCCTTGAAAGGAGTAACAATCTAAGGAGCAGTTAATGCAATAGAAACTGATAAATGAAGTATGAAGTACCAAGAGCCAAGTACGTATGAATTTCCTTCCCAGGAATTATAGACCAACTGCTATTAAACGATCGGTTGCGGTCTCTCTCTCTTAGGTAGATAGGGATAGGCCAGGTTAAATGCAAAATAATTGTCTTAAATGAAAAAGGTGAAGGTTGTTTCAAAATCCTGTTCCTATCATGCAGGGTGGAAAATTGCGGTGCTTTTTAAAGGTCTACGGTATATAATGGACATGATATGATATAACCATGATCATGATCATGATGATGAATTAACAAATCTGTCCACTTCACTCAAAAAGGAATATTTACTGCAGAGTAAATCAATTTTTTTCTTCTCACGTCACGTAATCCCCAAGTCAAGTCAGAGAGTCAGACCAAAGGTAACTAAATGCTCCTGACCATGATCCTGGTGATGTTTTCCTATTACGTAATAATTCGAATAGCAAATTATTACGAATATGAATAAGGTGATGGTGATGCTAATGTTAATGCCATTTTTTGGCATGAAATAAAAATGATTTTTTGATGCTTCTATAAACTTACACCTATTTACCCATTATGCCGATTGAGCTGACCATCACTTCATCAAACTATTATATGATCCACTATATCATATCACCTTCCGGATTTTAATTTTCTTACAACTTCATTTTATTTTATGGATCCCATGCACGCATCCCATTTACTCAGCCAATGAAGATTGCTCTTTTGAATATCTGCCAAAAGCGGAACTGAGGTTTTAAGACTACTACTGCGTATATAAAGTACAAGAACGATGAAAGACAATGTAATGCAAAATTGTTGTATGAGTTATGTTGGGTTGGATTTGGATTGTGATTATTATGCAAACTCTAGATAAGGTTTACAATGTGTGATATTTTTTGGCAACTGCACCAGTCCTTTTGATCTAAATACCAACCACATTGCAATGCAGACAAGCAAACATGAAAAATAGGCAGTTGCTCATCAACAACATCATATCATAACGGTAGAAATAATTTGTAAGTGGAGGAATGAAAACGTTTAAAGTTGGGGATACCGTTTTAAATTCTCTATGTATGGAAGGAAGAGAGAGAGAAGATGTTGTTAATTAAATTATGGTTAGGTTGCTCAAGTACATGTTTTAATAATGATATGATGGATGTTTGGTGGTTGAATTGATGATGGCCAAACGGTACAAATTAAAAATTAATTTGTATTATGACATGAACTGATTATCTTGACTGATAACATGAAATTAATTTTACTTTTTTTTCTCCCCTTGTTACAGATGAGGTCCTCGTGGAGGACACCAGCAACGTATGTTGCTGCCGCGTGTACCATTCTAATCACCCTGGTCAATTCTCAGGTAAATAAATCTTTCTTTCATTCGCTCTTTCCTAATAGCTTTCATAAAAATATGTTTGTTGTATTTTATTTTACTTTTATTTTTAACCTAACGTGACTTTTATATTTTTGGTTTTACAGGAGCCACCTCCTTTATTTCAGTGCCCAAACGGTAAGTGAAAATTGCCCTCTCCTTCACTTTTTTCTTGTAGTCATTTCAGTTTCCATTAAGTAATATTATTTTTAATTTCGTAACATAAGAGCATAAAATTACGTACGTGCGTGCAGTGCCAAGCTGTGCCATTTCATTTCAACCGTATTTATTTCGCTGTTTTTAATAATGAAGGGAAAAGTTGGAGGCAAACTGTATCATCCCATACAATACAATGATAAAGTTATAAAATTCGACTACCAAATCAAAATTTGAAACTTTCAAACTCTGCGAGCTTATAATTTTACCCATTCACTCTTCAGCCATTATTTTATTTGCAATTTGACAAACAGCCACAAATTGACGTGACTCCCACAACCCGGCATCCAAAATGTTTTATGAAGTATTTTTTTTCAGCTAAATCTGTAGCAATTTTGATTATTATTGTTTAAGTGGGGACATTTATTACCTGCCCACACAAAAAAAATATTGAAACTTTAAGCTTTGATACAATTCTTTAAATTGATTTTATGTTGACCATAAATGCGGTAATATTCCTTACTATTTGACATGACAAGATGCATTTTTGCAATAGTGCAATTTATGAATTTAGCTGGTCTGGGCAGCTACCCTTAATCTCGTATGAATTATTTGCTATAATTTTCACGTGGTTTTAAGTGTCTGCTTCTGCTTTACTTGATCACGATTCTATTATTAAATTTCTCTTTCTATTCAGAATCAATAAGATGAGATGTTAAATGTGGTTTTAATTTTTTTTAGAAAGAAAAACAAAAGTTCATTCCATCAGCCATCTATTTTCACGTCATATCCATCATGTTATACGTCACCTCGTCATCATCACATTGTCACTTTACACATAAAACAGTCAATATTTAAAACACTTTCTTGTGCCAGACTGGCAGACTTTTGATAAAGCCATTTGGTTCTACAGCGCTGAGATGATGACGAAGATAGTTGTTAGGTTAGTCAAGAGCCAAGACAGACTTAGATTGTTCATCGATCGACTCATTCATTCAATTCATATTCACTGACTCACATCAAAGTAATTAGAAATGACTAGCAATAATATAGACCTGCTAAAGTCCGCGCCTTCATTGATCAGTCAGTTTCGATCAATTTTGTTCATGTGTGCATGTGGGACAGAGACCTCAAAAAGTGAAGCCCCAAGCATACGTGCATGATATCCTACTTTGATAATAATTTTCACTTCTTCCCCCATCCCAAGCCCAAGTGAAATGAAATGACATTTTCTCCTGGTACCGTGATGATTGCATTTTAGGTGATCATCATCATTTTATCAAGCTGCTTTGCCTAAATTAGCTCCGATCCAACAATGGAGGAACAATGTCATTGCCGGCCCATCACTGCAGAATAATGATTTGATGGGATGGGACCAGTAGCATGATTTCACAGTATGATTTCCATTTAGTCCCTGTTGATTGGGGTAATGGCGATGATGCCGACAGAGCAGCAGAGCTATAACATCCCATATCAAAGAGCTCTCGTTTATTTTTGAAAATAAAAAAGTTTTAATACACCAAATAAGTTAATTTTAATATCATTTTAAAGCTCTACTATTCAGCAACACAGTGATGCAATTGTATTTCAATTTACCAGTGATCAAGTTAATTTTCGAAAGCAAAACTCATTCTATCAAAAAGTTTTGTGTTGAGTGGTGAAATTATTTTCCTGTGGTGCTCATAACATTGACAGGATAGTATCATCATTATCAGGATAAAGTAGAGAAGGCTGTTATAATAACTATTGACAAGAGCTTATCTTCAGTCATGCCTCCTAAAGCCATACCTCGTCCTAAAGTAACAATTAACATGCTCTATGAGCTGATAGA
>JAQIXQ010000267.1:0-38934 GCA_034700485.1 Pseudosinella alba | reverse complement strand
TTTTGTTGCAGATTGTGTGTGGTACATTACGTATATGCTGCACTTGTAGACTGTGCTTCGACGAACAGACATGGAATGATGAGATTTGTTGAAAAACTTTACATTCACTGTTATTCCAGTTTAGTGAGGTCGGAGTCTGCGTTTTTAATTCTTGTTGTTTACTAGACGTCATATATGTCAAAAACTTAACTTGCACGTTTGACCTACAATTCGCTACTTTATAATATTACCTTCAAACTTTACCCACAAGCACACGTCGCGTAATTTATGGTAATTTCTCGGCATGTTTTTAGGATTATCCCTTTTTTATTAAAATCTTGACGGGATTTTTTTCTTAAAATCCAGTCATGAGATTTTATATGAAAAATTGCGAAAGTATAATTGTCACCAATTTTGTCTGCTATAGTCCTAGTGTGATTTTGAGCAAATATCGCTAGCTAGCAATTTGCGTTTCCCAAGCTCACCTCGTACGTAAATCAAAAATACTTTTAAAATCGCCAATATGAAAAATTTTTCGCCTTTTAAATATAATTACGTACTTATAATTACTTGGCCATAATTAGCAATATTTAAGCATAAACGGCTATTGATAACGCGTTATAATGGTAGTTGACAACGTTTTACCAACAAATATAATTTAATTTTGAAAGTTTATGCAAACAATTAACATTAACTATAATTAAAATAAATTTGTTTGCAACGAAAGCTAAAAACGGAGCTGAAGTATTGCAAGTCTCCATTTACGGTAATATGCAAAAAGCATTTGTTGACCTTTGACCCTCTTCTGATGATTCGATCTACCTGTAAATCAATACCAACCGAAGATATTTAGAAGACTACCTACCCATATGCAAAAAGTTATAGAAATTGATAAAGTAATAAAGACAAGAGAGTGCGAACAGACAGACAAACAGTAGGATAACATAACTATGCTCTCAGCTCCGTAATAATTAAGTTAAAATGTTGAATAGCTTAACTACTGGGCCGACTTAAATAAACACTTTATCTTTGTATTCCACATATTATCTTTATAAGCAAGCTGACGATTTAAAAAATAAAACAGTAGTATTAGTTAAGCTATTCAACATTTTAACTTATTTATTTTAATTTTAATTACTTTTTTGCATAAACTTTCAAAATTAAATTAAATTTGTTGGTACAACGTTGTTAACTACCATTATAACGCGTTAAAAATAGCCGTTTATGCTAAAATATCGCTAATTCTTGCAAAGTAATTTATAAGTAATTATGTTATTAATTATATAATTAACAAGGCAAAGTAAGGAAAAAAAGTAAATACAACGGGATGGTTTTCTAGCGGCCTTGAATTTTTACGGCGCTGACGTCATATATTTTAATGAAATGGCTGACGTCTTCGTCGAATGATTTTTGTAAGACCGAACGATTTTATATAAGTTAGGTCTAATCCAACGCAGGTCGGCTAATTAAGGTTAATAAGCAAAATCTATGAATAAATACGTATCCATTAGTAATGTATTAAAGTGGTACTGGATAACTGTTTACCAACAAATCGTTCGTAACATAAAAAGTTTATATATAAATATTTATTTTAATTTATCTTTATTTCCTGCACATCACGGTCTCATCAACTATTATCGTATCCTATATATTCAACAGTGTCTGATTAAGCTCTTTCCGTTCAACCTTATTGTAACGGACTTACAACATTGTATTTTTAGCTAATGAAACATTGGCAAAGTGACGTTACTGGATTAAACAGTATGCTGTTATTTGAGGCAAAATTTTCACAATTCAGATTTAAATCTCTCAGAGCCTCGATTGTCGTCGCCAAAAATGAACACTTTTTACAAGTGTTTTATTCTGGACTTATGAATGCATAGATTTTTTAAAAATGGGTTTCAATGAGACTAATCTCAAAATCAAACAACCATATATGTCTCTAGAAATAGTATGTCGTAATTTGTTGCTATTTGCTGACGACAAAGATAATTGGAACCCATGAATTTTCCGTGCCTAGTCGGACACAATTGTTATACCCGAAACTGCTAAAACGAAAAAGATTTTTTTCAGTTCCGGGATTTTTCAAGATGTACGAAACTGCTAAATTTCCAATTTTGGTGAGAAGGGTCCCCTCTTCTCGGACTTACAATTCAGCGTGTTAAATCCCATAAGAAATTTCGAGACCAGACCATTGATATGTTCATGTATTCAATTAAATATTCATACGTAATATTAAATATGAGTTATCGGGAAGTTGTAATAATCACCTAAGTTTAAAAGCAATGTCATATTATTTGATCATCCCTGGAAATCTGCCGAAAACAGATAGGAATCGTAGTTTTCTATCTCTTAATTCCTATAATTCAATTTTTCCTAATCAAATAAATGTACCCCCCGTTATGGGAGCCTAAATTGTTGACAATGGGCAAAAAATTGACTACTTCGCCCAAAAGATTCTCAAAGTTAAAAATTAGCAGTTTCGGCCATTTCATATATACATTTTTTTTGAATCAGCAGTTTCGGGTTTAGCAGTTTTGGGAGTGATTCATTCCGTGATAACAACTTAATAAAGACTGAAGCAAGACTTCTAAGGGTCATTCGCTATTTCAATTTTTCAATCATGTTGATTGGTTTTGACAAAAAAGAAAAGAAAATATGTTTTGTTGAAAAGAAATTTTGTTTGTACATTAGTCATTTGTGAGAATATACAATTGATGATGCAAAATGCGTAAACGTATTGGCCCATATGCGTTTTGCAAAGTCAATTAAATTACACTTTTCAAAATATTTCACATATATAATATAATACGTATTTTTTCCGAGATGGTAAAATTGCAGTTTCGAAATATCTTTAGTTGTTCTTTTAACGTGCGTTGAAGGACCTATTTTTGACAATTTCATGCAGAGATACGATATCATTACACGTGCTTTAGATACAGCTTACGTTAGCGTTTCTTCTTTCCCTGGTGAGATTGATTTTTGGCTATTTAGCTAAGGACATGGAAACCAATGATAACTGACAGAGTCATGTGGAATACATACATTCCTTAATTAACTGATTTTCGATCCGATAATTAATGTAATATGTAGCTATGTAAAAGTATTAGTACGCCTAAATACGATGAATTAATTTCGTTTGGTTACAATTCAAAATTTGCAAGTAGTAGGTTTATTCACCTCAACGAAACGTAACATTGGCACTGGCATTGAATTTAATAATCGAACGTTTATCGGTTATTTTGCATGGTTTCCGTTTACGGTTTTCAGTTACGTAGTTCGATTATACAATATTTAGCAACACAGATTCAATAATCAGACAGCCACGTATCGTAATAAATTAGTTAAAAATATATATATATTTGTATACAATTATAACAGTCCAATAATTAAAACTGTTGTATAAATTTTTAATTATTTATAATCAGATTGTTTATTTTTTTATATTTTGATATTGCAGTTGTATAACTTCAACATGGACAATCACAAGGGACTGGACAACCCAACACCACGCATCATGCCATGGTTGTTAACTCTTACACTCTTCATCATACTTCAATATATCCAAGCTCGTCCACCAACAACAAATTTGGAGGAACCACACAAGTCTCAGATTATCTCAATCTATGAAATGAAATACAAAATCAGACAGAATCTGAATCACATATTGAATTTGGACGACAACAAAATAATTGATTCGCTAAGCACGAGCCAACATCATCAAATATTTATCGACGAATATAATTTGAAGAACGACTTTATGAATAAATGGGAGGAATCCATTGATAGTGAATCAGTTGATCTAATAGCTTCGCAATTAACAATTATATATGAGCATTTTAACTACACTAAAGAATGCACTGATTTGATCGTAATGGATGATTTGAAACATCAGTTTACATTGCTAGCAAAAGCAAATGATAATGACACGATGAAGAAAATTTCCAATTACTGGTCGTTTGTCCTTGCGGCCTGGCGTAGTAAGATGGATGCTAAAATCAAGTTTTATGTGTTTCTTCGTGATGTAACACGGCAATTGCTACAATATGATCAACAAGTGTTGTTTTATCGTGCATTGGATTATTATAACTTGGATAATCTTGGTGAGAATAACGTGCTAGATTTCCCAAACACCAACAGACTTTGGACAGTGGACACTTGGCTTTTTGATTTATGGAATACCAAGCATATTACAACCGAAGAAAAAAATCATCTTGTGGAGGTCGTCTTGAATTATGCTCCAACAACGTAAATACATGAAAATGTCGTTGTTACCATATCAGCACCTGTTATTTTTATGCATGGATGCATGGAAATGTGAATTATTATGAATAGAGTAAGACAATGAAGAAACGAATGAATTCGAGTGATTCACAAAATTAAAAAAAAAACGGTACATGGAAATATTTTTATGACTGGCTGAAATTGTGTTATCAGAATTAAAGTATACGAACAAAAGAATTAGAAAGAGGAAAATTTTAAAAGCAGAAAAAAGTAACATGTTTGTGGTTACTTGTATAAAAAAATTAGTAGCAACAATTTCTGAAGTCGGAATGGTTCCTTGTTGGCGAAATATGAAGTAGTAATTAAAATTTAAGTGGATGCCACTATGTTGCTTATACTTCTGTAATATGTCAGATTTCAAATGTCAGAATTATAATGAATTAGATGATTATTATTATGCTAAATGATGATAGTATTTAACCAAAAATAATTTTTCATATTAATAATATAAATTTATTTTTGTTTCTCATAAACATTTATACTGAAAACAAAATTAATATAAACCAAAATAGAACATAATGTACCCATTCAAAAAACAAAAAGAGTTATAACAAGACAAGATAACATATATAGTCCATAATAAAATAAAATTTTGCAAACAAAAGACAAAAGAAAATACTAAAAATGTGAGTTGAACTTAAACATACAATAATCTATAGATTTTTGACCTTCTCATACACCCCTTTGCATAGGCAAAGAACATATGCGTGGCTGGCATCCTTATCCCTTTGATTATCCCGTCCGATGTAGCCACAACGTGCTGGATTTTTCGAGGCGGCTACTCTGCTGTCAATAAATGTCTTCAACTCACCCTTGACCAAATTTTTGAGAGCGCGTCTCACATCACTAAACTCCGAGCTAGACTTGAAGGACGTTTTGGTTCGGTCTTTGCATAATAAAATCTGCCTGATTCGATCTCCTATCCATCGGATGAGTGCACAGTATGTTACGACATCTTTTCCACGGGCGTTTGTGATTCCCAATGATTTCGCTTCACCGTCCTTGAAGTATTTTCGATAGTCCAACTGGAGGGTTGAGATGTCTTGTGGAGACCAGTCCTGTTCGACACCAACAAGCGAGGCATGGCGTCGCCAGGTGACCAATTGTGGCATTAGTTTGACACAGAAGCTATAAAACAAAAACAAGTAAATAGAACAATAATATATATTAGTATTAGTGCAATGATAAGATGATGAATCATAATATCATATCATCATTGATGATGATGATATAAAAAAATAACATCTGTAAATAAGCCACTCACTCTTTTTCTATGCCTGATTAGTAGCACTGCTACTACATGACATACTTTAACTCGTTCAGAAAACATGGTTCGAGAAACAAAAATTGCAGAAAGGAAAATGATTTAAAAAATTGAGTGTATTGGAATATTATATGAAAGTGAATAACTTTTATTCTTATTACAAAGAAAGTCAAAGCTGCTCTGATGAATCTTACATTTTCCGAGGGCCCTTTTATATGAGGGCAGTTGGTGATGGTGGTGATGGTGGTGATGGTAGTGGTGCTGGTGGAAGGCATGGTTTTACTGGAAGGTATAAATTAAATATAGATTTAGTGATTTATGCATAGTCAAAGAGAAATAATCTAAAGTCAAACAGGGGTACTTATAACTAATGGTGGGGAAATTTTTGAGCCTGTTGAGATTACAATTTCTTTCCGGTAGAAACCGGAATATCATTCATATATGGATATTTTTTAAATCAACCAAATAAGCCAAAGCTCTTTACTTTTTTCGTTGAATTTTTTGATCGATAATAATCTTGCAGTACAATTCCACAGCTCCTGAGGAAAAGGGTTAAAGGGGTACTTATAACTAATGGTGGGGAAATTTATTAGCCTTTTCAGATTACAATTTTTTTCCGACAGAAACCGGAATATCATTCATATACGGATATTTTTTAAATCAACCAAATAAGCCAAAGCTCTTTACCTTTTCGTTGAATTTTTTTATCGATAATAATCTTGCAGTACAATTCCACAGCTCCTGAGCAAAAGAGTTAAAAAGTCTCGTATTTGAGAGAAAAAGAGTTAACGGGAAAGCAAAATAGTTTAGTCGCCAGGTAAAAATAAAATACATCTGGTATGAACCAGGTACAGAAATATATGTAAAATAATACAAATGTTGCTGGATTTTCCTTTTTCGTTTAGAGTTAGGGTTTAGGTTTTTACTCATTTATTTTTTTAGTAGGTATCTACATTAAAAAATTCTACTAAATCTCTAAATCAAAGACTCTTGACATGAAAGAAATGGGATAAATGCAATAAGTGGGAACTTGAAAACTTTTTTTTTCATCGTTGGCATTCTTATGTTTTTTTTTGTATGCAATATGCCTTTTTTACTCCACCAATTTACAAAGCTTTTGATGGTAAATTCGTACGAAGGAAGAATTGAGAATTTTCTGGGTTTTCCAAGCTTAACTTTTTCATATTTTTTAGACCATTAAAATCTAGTTTAGTCATTTGGCTTAGTAGTAATAATAATTCTTGACTGATTATATATAGCGTTTATTTTCCTAGTGAACCAGCCATGCACTAATGATGATAGTGTTGATGAAATTTAATATGCTTTAAAGAAATGCTTTTTTTACGATGAGTTTTTATAAAATTGCTTACATTAAATTTTATTTGAGTATATCAATCTTTTATTTACTTAATTAAATCATACGCATCATCGATTCATATCAATACATGCAACATGTTGATTTAGAAATCGATTATAATAATCACATAGTAAGTAATTAAATAATCATAATCATTATTACATCCACAATAAATCTAGACAATTTCATCAATTTCTTCAATTTCTTCAATTCCTTCAATTTCATGACATTTTGTAATATTCTTTTTCTTGAGCTTTTTCAGCATGGACATTTTCTCCCAATCTTCTCTCCAAATGATGAAATGGGTTCAATATCCGGTTACCTTGTCCCACCCCTCGACAGCAACTCCTTTCAAATTTGGAGCAAGGATATTCCACAGCAAGTCACAGCGAGAACTGTGTAGTCCAAGAGATTTTTTATGGGGGTAACAGACACGAATGAATTCCAATCCAGGAAGAGTGGCCAACAGACAAGGGAAAATTGCAAGTGTGCTTTCGCCTTTACTGATGGCAACTTATGGGCTGCTATGATGGGTAATTGTTCAGTTTAGAGAGGGGATTAATGATGAGACCAGAACGCTTATTTTGAAAGCATGCATATGAAGAGAACAAACGGAGTTGTTCCGGTTTTGGAAGTTTTTTAGAAATTGTTGTGAAGAGTTGGGTGCAATGCATCTGATTTGCTGCCTTAAAGTTCAAAACATCCAGGGAAATGCTGATGACACTTGGAGAATGAAGTTAATCCAGTACAGCCATTGCTTTCTCTTCATCTGCCTCGACAAGATCAAATGATGAGAGTGCTGGCAGGGATGATCCCCACACCTCTAACCAAAAGTCGACATGGAGTAATAATCGTTGCAGTTGGAAACCAAAGTGGGACACAATTTTGCTGACCAACTCGGATGGGACCTCTGTTCGGTTCACCTCAACTGTCACAAAGTTTGGGAGGACAGGAAGTTCTCTGTTGAGCTGCGCCAGTAAGTTGGGGGCGTAATTCTTGCGTAATATCCTACTGTGCCAAGGCTCGCAGTTCCAATCCAGATAGATTTAAGATTGGGAGTGTGATGAAGTATGCCCAAGAAAAACCTGGAGATGCTCTCAACATTTCCATACTCTCCATATAGACTGAGGAAATGAAGCTGCCTTCCAAACTTTTTAATAAGGGATCCAGTGAGTTGGCAGTAGCGTGTTGCATCCCTATCATGCTCCCCTTGCAATTCAACTGGATCTGGCCGAAGCGTTTATAGTTTCGAAAAAATTGGACTTGTACCGGAAGCACTACTAGCACTAGCCGTCCACTGAGATGTGAGATGTATCAGATCAGTCTCTAGTTCCAGATCGCGGTTGCCGCCAAATAGCTGCTGTGTAGAATAGAATATGAGGGGAATATAGGCTTGGGATGGTGACAGTACTGCGCCTGACCTCTGAAGTGCTTCTGGATGATTCTCGAAAAACTTATCAATCCCATATCGCCATTTCTTGCAGACTAGCCGCAAAGATCGATTTTCATAAACGTTGCCCAATTGTTCACAAATGCCCTGGACTATCTATATAATATATAATAAAATACAGCATTGCTAATTATTGGACGACTGAAATGCATATTACATTTGTAGCAATAATTATTTTTGGAGTATTAGGTAGGCATTTGTGTATAATGTTCAATTTACCTTCTCAAAAAACCAAAGTGGGAATTTGTCTCTAAGGGTTGGCTCGTTGTACAGGTCGTTAAATGAGATGATCATCAAATTATGTATATCATCCGAATCCTTCAATTGATCCACTATCACCTCCCACACCTCAATCAAACAATTAATTAAGAAATCACAAATACATTACTAAAATGTCCATAACATGTCGAATGTATTTGGCAATAAAATACATTGCATTTAAAAAAATATATATTTAAATAGAACATGAACGAATATTATGCAATTCATAAATGTAAAATTCGAAATCACCTCAAGCGGAAATAGTACAAGTCCCATTATGGTCGTCTTTTTTTATGTCTTTTTTATTTTTATATATTGGCAAATGAACTTTTTTATTTTTATACATTGGCAAAGGAAATGTAAATGAAAACATGCAAGATTTATTACGAAAAATATTACGCGCACAAAAAAAATGGAACCGTTAATAATTGTTGTAATATTATCGATTTCTTTTTTTTAAACCCATAATGTAACAACTGCATCAACATATATTCAGTTATCTAAAAAATAAACAGTAATAAAAAGCATTTTGGAATGAGAAAAACAGATGAGAATTAATTTATCATACTGTCTGCTTTCGACATTAGCCATATTAATTTATCTATGTAACAAGTTTTATAGCTTTTATCTATCCTGGCTGATTATAAGATGCCAAGGATAAAGATTTTTATTATTATCGTCTGATACATGTTATATTGTACTGTGATGTGTGTGCGTGTGTATGAGACAGTACCGCATTTCCCTCCTCAAATCAAGCAAAATATAAAAATATTACATAAAGTATAGTATGCATTATATGGTAACCAAAATCATTTATTGTTTTTGTGAAATACAATGAAAAAAAAATAATTACCAGAAAATGCATGTCGGAAATTTGATATTTCTTGATCTGAATTAAGTTTAGTAAGAATACCAAGAAATTAATCATCATCTTTTGCCATTTCACCGGTCCTCCTACCTACATAATCTGCAACATGTGAATCATCACTATAACATTTTTAATTAGTTTCACAAGTCAATTGATAAATGCCTCGTATGGATTTTGGTTAATATTGAATTCAAGAGCATGGAATGGTTGCCGGGCGTTTGTGAGATGGATGTCGTTGCCGCGTAATATTCAGACTTGTCCACATCAGAATACTCAAAAAAAACTTGTTTCATTATGGCATTTCATTCTGTCACAAACGTCTTTAAATAAGGTGGCATTATTTTGAGGAGATTACATTTTGGTGTGATTAAATGTGATTATATGGCAAAGGAGTTGGTGAAACAGACTGAATATTATTAAGCAAAGTACTTATGTGACA
Source organism: Pseudosinella alba (assembly GCA_034700485.1). Classification (NCBI taxonomy): domain Eukaryota; kingdom Metazoa; phylum Arthropoda; class Collembola; order Entomobryomorpha; family Entomobryidae; genus Pseudosinella; species Pseudosinella alba. The sequence continues at coordinate 29,032 of JAQIXQ010000267.1, read as the reverse complement.
TACGATTATATTAAACCGGTATAATAAAAAAATAGGGATTGTTGATTCTCTCATAGCAACCGCCAGCATTGGCGATTTTTGAATTTTTGGCATCGGTAACGGTATTGGCATCGGTATCGGCATCGTGAACGGTTTTCACTAGAACCCTACTTTCTAATGGCCTTTTATTAAAGCAATCCCAAAATTATTAGGTTTACGCAATATATGTTTATAGTAAAACATAGTATATATTATAGTTTATTATATGCATTCATTTTTTCTGTATTAATTGTTGATATTTCATGCAGACCTTTCAAATCCATTTAAAAATCGTCTTCAAGTGTAAAACATTACTATTAATATGACGACATTTGCAAAACTATTATTACCGTTAGTGCATTCTTTTGTATGTTTGAAATTTTGTTTAAATGCTTTACAGATTCTTTCTATCATTTTGCTAGGAAAAATAGTCTCACTACTATGAAGCTGTGGTTTTCATGCTTTAAATGAAATTATGAGTATATATATTTAATATGTTCGTATAATAAACAATATGTATTATCAACATATGTGAATTCGTATATTTTATTAACTTGAAATAAAAAATTGTCGCTGATATAAAATTAATTGTGTTAATTGTTGTAGTTGAATGTGGTAAATGAAGACGGTTTAAAAATTAATATTAAATAATAAAATAAATATAAACCACGCATAAATAAAAACGAAATTATATATATTCAATTAAATATAATTAATGTTTTGCAAAGACATATTTGAAAACATTTTCTACATTGCGCAAGGTTTCATCCATTTCTGCGTAATCCGTGTTTTGTGTTCGGAAGTAGGCAATGGAAAATTTTGCTTTTATAGTGTCTTCGTCTTTGCGAGGGTAGCCAGCTCAACATGCAGTTTTACCAAATATTCTGATACCTTTGTAATCTGGCGCCTTAGTCTCATCTGGATTTTGGTTGACCCGGCAAGTGCTTCATCCTTTTGCAACATATTTACACATTCCCCATGTTCCACCAAATCGTTAAAAGTTGATGTAAGGATGTTCGCTGTTTCTGCATCAAGGCCCTTAAACATGCCATCGTTTGCAGTGTTTCACTCCCATTTTCCTTCCAAGCTGCTCGATTGGGGTGAGCTCAATGGTTATAGGTATCCCCCTATTGCCATTTTCAGTGGTGAAGGTCATAATCTTGCTCATTATCTCTTCAATCGAAGTGAATTTCTCAACCTCTTCAAACCGGAAGTCAGTCCTGAACTCTGTCGTTACCTCTGTTGTGCTTGCATTGGCTTCTGAGCTATGCGTGTAGTAGTTTCCACCAAGATTCCCACCAACCTTTGGCAGGTTGAGTCCACCTTTGCCGTTGACCCCATAACTTTCCAATGATTTTGAGCCATCTTCTACTGTCCTGTTAATGGTAAATATTGGCATCGTCGGATGAATGACCATTGACACTGCTTCCGCTTCGTCTTTCAATTACTGTTCTTGTTCCATGTTTGATTACTGTGATCCAATCCTTATTTAGTTTATCCGTACAGATTGTTTTAGTTTTACCAAGTAGCAGATCCGGTGTGCCGTCATAATATTCACCGAGCTGCGGCACCCGTTGCAAAGCATCCCGTGTAATTGTCTTATAGATGCCCTATTAATATACAAAAAAAAATGGGAATATTAATGATTTTTCATAAAAGTCCAATTAATTCTTATGTTACCCCACCCCTCTTACTCACATCATAAAAAAATCATAAAAATTAAAAGTAACGACAATTTTGCTACTTAAGATAAGCATATTTTAACAATTTCATTATTTTAAACTAACCTCAGGATGGCAGGTACATGGACGCATTGTAAATCCAACGCAAAGTAGCAGGAACAACAAAACTGACGGTGATGACTCCATAACACGGATTGAGAATAACACTTACGAGTTCAAATGCGCATTTGAAATATTTAAAAATTACCAATTGTCCAATTAAAATTTTTGGTAGTTTGTTTTTAAATTCAATCTCTTGTCAAAGTGTGTCACAGTGTAATTTATATCTGGATGATGATAAGAAAATATGAAAAAGGGAGCACCGGCAACATCTGAGCAGCAATAACGGACTGTGAACTTATACTGAGCAATAACCGATTGCAAACTGTTTTTTTTTACATTACAAATTTATTTATTCCCTACACATTTACACATTTTAAAACATGTTTTGTGGTGAATGATGGATTAGCCCAGTAAAAAAAGGTTTAAAAAAAAGAAAAGAATTCTATATTCTTAACTTTCAACTAAAACATTTCACATAAATACAATGCGCAAATGCATCGAGTTAAAAAAATATACGCATGTATGAAAGAGCCAACCCTTTAAATAATCTTAAAAGCTTAAAGAGAAAAGGGTGGAAAGAAGAAGAAGAAGAAGAAAAACATCCCTTCAATTCATTGTTAAATATGAGTTTCTGACAGAGTTCTAGACAGATTTGGCTCCGGGTCATATTGAATGGGTGGGTTATATTAAATGACCCGTTATCACCCGGGTCAGACCACGTATGATTAAAATAATTATCTTAAAAAGTTAAATAACTTTAATACCACTGGGGCGATTTAAAAATGGCTTTCGACTAACATATGAGGAAAAGCGGTGGAATGCGAAGCTGAAAAGATTTTTAAATCGCCCCAGTAGTACTCAAATTAAGTAACTTTCTAACTTAATTATTTTAGTCATAATTAGCGATAATTAGCAATAATTAAGAAAAAAAGAGCTATGGATAATGCATTCTGATGATACTTGAGACCCACTTACCAACAAACTATATCTCATTTGTAAAGTTTATGCAAAAAAGTTATTTATGATTAAAATAATTATCTTAAAAAGTTAAAAACTTTAATACTACTGGGGCGATTTTAATGGGGAGAGCCTGGGGAATGCAACGCCGAAAAGATTATTAAAATCGCCCCAGTAGTATTAAAGTAGTATTGAAGTAAACGTTTTTTGACGAACTTAACTTTGAACCCCATTGGCTGTCTATATGAAACCCAATATCACCCATTAAACCCAGTTTAACCCATAAAACCCGTTATCACCCGGACCCGCGGGTTTTTGAATTTAAAACCCGGGTTTAAAGCCATATCTGACTAGATTTGATTTTATGATAAGCCATAAAACTACACTTTACTACTGTGTTAATGTTGATACACCTAGTTTACTACTAACTACTAGTTTGGAATGAATGCATTCGTATTTGTTCATGTGCTCTACCGTTTTTCCGTGAACAATGGCTGGAGGTGCAATGCCTACTCCCACCAACACTGCTTACTTACTAGTCTACACCTACACCCTCCTAAATATATTAACGAATGGATTAAAACAGGACAGCCCATTAAAAAATATATTCCTACGAATATGTTTGGGATTAAAAGCTTGATTATTGCTCCGTGGCTGCGACTGCGGTATTACTATTACACGCGGTCTGTGTATCTACCTAATACTAGGGTTGTAAAATAGTAAATAGCAAGTGTGTAAATGTAAATGCCAAGCGTATTCTCTAAAGTTCCAGCGATTCTCAACGTTCTCTCTCATCCCATATCTCATTAGCTCTCTGTCCCACGAGTCCGACAGACGCTGATCAGTGCACACAAGTACATGGCACGCATGGCTGCACCGGATTACACTTTTTGTTTTTTAACTTTGTTTATAGCTTATCATCTATCTATAACCCCTCACCCTATTCACTCCATTATAGTTCATACTCCAGAAATGGGAGTATTTTGGAGTAACTCCCATATAGCGATTACCGACCGATGCGATAGTACCTGCGGAATATAGTTAGTTACATGCGGAATAATAACACGGAATAGTTTTTGTTTTCAAACAATCAGGAATAGGAATTTGTACAGTTCATCAATTCATCATCCATGTTCCAGAAACGAGTTTTTGGTGCTCCGAAGCAGTAATTAAATCGTTACATAGGTATATTATGCGCTTTGGCTGCAACTTTAAGGTTTTTTTTCTATTCATGTGAAAAGAAGTTCATAACATAATTTGATGTTTTATAATAATAATAATAATACCAATTATGCAAGAAAATAAGTTCACTCGAAATGTTTGTCAGTTAAAATAGTTGATAGATAAAACCAAGTGCAAATACATAATATTGTGGGGCAAGCTGAGTCAGTCATGATAATCCGTGCAATAATCACAGCAATTTCTATTGCATTTTACCAAGCACATGGAAATTTTTATGAAATGTGATATGCCTGGTTTTAGTCAGCGACTGTGATCGTCATATTAATTTTTGTGATCAAATTATTGTTACCAATCCGCATTAGTCATTTTGGTCTTGTGGTTCCTTCCAGCTTCCGTTTGAGTAATGTTGATGATTGTCGATACATATGAGTTGAAATGTTATGCAAGGTCATTGCCAGAAAGAGCAAAAATTATGCTGGAGTGGAGGTGACATGACAGACGCGGCACGAGATATGAATATTAATTTTGCAAAATGAATGTTTCTCTGCAACAATAACATTTAATGTTGTTGATGTTGATAATGAGGAATGTGTGATTTGATTGTTCTGCGTGATGTTGATGTGTCTCTAGTTGAAACGATGTGACTCCCCGGGTTTATGTGAATCCATTATTTGGTATTTAGCAAAAATGACTATGAAAATATCCTGTTTCAGATGAAGATAATATGAACTTCCTTGTTCAATGTTACAACAATTCACGTTATGCCTCGCTAATTAAGGGGCGTAGTTAATCTTAAATGATCCACCACCCCCACACCGCCGTTTCATTCTTATCCGAATACATAAATAATTGTTATGCTAGTTAAGTGGATGTTAATGCGGCACAACAGAACATAATATTATTTTATTGGGGAATTCGTTAATTCGTGGAAAAAATGTACAAAGCTCCCTGTCAGGAGTCATCTTCGTCCCATCAGCAGACTCAGGAATCCGGAGGTGTCTAAACCTTGTTGTGACAAACATGAAAAGGAAAAAAGAACTTGTTGGCTCCTGAACTGATCTGTGGTAAGTTAAGTTATAAATATAAATCATGTTGATAATGACGATGCCTTTCATCATTGCGCAAATCCTTCCCTCTAAATTGCACCCCCAGACGGAGAGAGATTAATTGAATCAAAGCATAATCTAATATAAGTGTACAGAAACTGTTCCACGCAGAATTGAATGGAGAATGAGATTGGCTTTTACTTACGTAATCACAATATATCCATTCGTTCCTGAACTTATTACGTGTACGTACCATTTTAATTGTTTATTAATACAGCCTTGTCCCCGATCATCTTTTCTACTTTGTTCGGGCTTAATTAATTTAATTATTCCACGTTTATTCCGTCGATCCCCTTGCTTCAGATTCCGATTGAGATGAGATGAGATATGGTTCGAGTCTGAAAAGTCTCGAAGCAAATATGTATTATTGCATCAGTGTTGTTTGCACTACGTCTTTTATTAAAGAGTATATGGACTATTTGTATGTAGTTATTTTAGGGATGGAGTGAAAAAGTCTTAAATATTTGCTGAATAATCTAATTATATAGGCTCGTCCAAAAGTTTCATCAGTTATGTCACAATGTCGTGTCTGGAAGAATACTCTAGGAAGGAGCATATAAATCAGAGGATGTCATGTCATATTCACTTACGAGAAACTGAACCACTTTTATATAAATGTTTGCATCAGACCACTCAGGAGGACAATTGAGTCGCCTTTTTAAGAAGAGCTTTTTTGTGTCTGCCAACTTCAAATAGAAACTACCTATTCATCCCTCTCCACTCCAAAATGGGGTTTCAAGTCAATCCCTCTTCAAAAAATTTCTTCAGGTCATGGGCAGCCAATGTAAAAGTTGAAGGTTGGCTTAATGGCGTAGATTTGTCCGGATGATGATGACAAATAAGATGATGAAAAACGATTTTTGAAGTGTCGGATGTGTTTGACTTAACTATTCAAATAATGGTTGGTAATGTGGTGGAGTCATGTGCGCCTTCATCATGCCACGTCCCAGTCAATTAAGATAAGAAAGTGCTGATTAATTAAGTAAACGTGCGACATGGGACATGGAACATGAGTTATGAATGTTATTGGTTTAGCAATTTTTTTTTTGCTCTTGTGGAATGATGGTGGCGTGGTAAACCCCTGGATAATTTTGTGGAAATAATTCCAGGCATAGATGGGTGGCGTCCTCCACTTGTCTTTGTGGGGTAGGCTTGACTCTGACTCTTTGTGCACGACATATTTGCCCAGCTTTTGTAAAGAAATACGTTTCGTTGTTTGAGTAGATTTCAAAAAGATGAAGAATTGAAGATCATTTTATGAGAGGGATGATGAAGATGATGAGATTGATGACAATGGGATTATGTATCCAGCGATTTCTATTTCAAGTGTTTTATTATTGTGGCCGGCCAGCCTACTATGCTCATGTAAGACTGCCCACAAAGTGATGTACAAGCCTATGTAAAAGCTATTAATAATCTCGACCAGTCGTAAAATTAGCGTCATGAAACGAAAAGACGAGAACGCTGGGCAGATCTCAATCTCAAAAGGCAATATGAGATGAATGAGTTGAGTTGAATATTGAGTGTGACAAACAAGACAAGAGTAGAAGATTGTGATTGAAGATGCAGCGATTACCAAAATAGCTGGGAGGTATATGCGGTATTAGATGTAAAAAGGATCTCATATTGTGATTGACGTAATTTCATTGTTACGTGCTAAATCAAAATCCAATCTACTACGAAACCCACCACCTCCTCCTTCACCTAATCTTTTTTTCTACCTGTGAACAATGTCACGAACGAACGTAATGCATACGAAATTGCAAGTAAAGCTAAATCAAATGGAATCTGACATTTGCCGTAAGTGACATTGCATTAAATATGATCAATGTCAATGGGCTTGATGAAGCGTGTAGCAGGTGTAATCATTCATTCATTCATCAATACTCCGTAGAAGTACTTATCAATTATCAAGGCACCTGCCTGTCCCATTCAAATTCCACCTGCAGATCCTGCAGTTCAAAATATTTTTATGGGAAATGCCTTCCCTTCGTTTCCTGAACTTCATTCATTAGCATAACTACCATAAAGGTAAATATAGAGTATCTAAGAAACATCCATGTCGCTGTCATAGTCATTGATCATATTTTTATGATTTGTCACAATAGCACCTTACAACCTTTTTATGATGACGATAGCCAATTGAAAATAATAAATATGTTGAGCCACTGACATCGCCCGTGTGACCGCGTCATTTTTTACGACATACACTCGGTTGGACATACTTCATCCAATATATTCAAGGTGAATAGATAGAGCTTGGTTATCAGTCCAATTGAACTTGATATAATAAATATTCGGTTAAGGTAGCGTCCAGGCCTGCGTTCCGGGAATATCCATCTACCTACTTTGTGGAAAGGCGATAAACGAGCAATTTACGGGGGAAAATATATCCACCTTGTCATATTTATAACTCTGGTTCGAGATTAGATTAGATAAGACATAGTTGATGCAATTCACGCCAAGAAGATGTACGTATGTCCTATAATAATTCATTAATCACGCACACTTTTACTTTTTACATTAACCTTAACTTACAATTAGCAGACAAAGTTGTAACCTTTTTTTGGCACATGTTTAGTTAGCTCCAGCTCCGGGTTGTAGGATTTCACGGTTATCCCGTCACCCCGCTCCACTCTTATCGACGTATGCAATCAATCATCACATTTATTGTTGGGTTATCCTTATCCTTGATAGTAAAAGAGAATGATAGGCTATAGTAGATAAGGATCTTATTACCTTCTCCCCTGTAATTAAATGCCCCTCATGACTGGTGACTAAATATTGTGTGAAATAGACGCAAGCAAAGTTGAGCTGATTATGATGCGGATTGATGAGTAAAAAATGTGTATTTCTTTGATTTTTCAGATACTTTCCAGTGACAACATTCATCTACGGTATAGTCCATTAGTCAGTTAGCTGGACATTCCTTCATTCATGACATGACTGGGACATGCAGTGCTTGTTGGCGTCCTTCATGTTGCGACCCACGGTAAACCCATTCTGGAAAGTGGCATTTTGGAAGCTGTAACGACTGATCATGGTAAACAAGGGAAATGATTTGAATCATATCTTGAGTTGACTTTTTTCGAAATGCTTTACTTGAGCTTGATTTGATTTTGATTTCCAGAAATTTTTAAAGTTTTGGAGGAGGAATTCAACCAGTGAGAAACCACCCTTTCGTCGAATTTACAAAGGAGAAGTTCCATATCTAAAGGATGATGATGCTGAGCCCCCAGTTCAGTCCAGTGATGGCAAAGGTCATCGGAAGAGCTTCGTTCGAAAATCGGTGACAGCTTCAGTTGGGGAACCCCCCTCATCAGTAAGGAGAGCACAGAGACAATCTATTGAGAGTGGAGCCAGTAGTACGAAGAAGTCCAATCTTCGAAAACCTGTAGCCGACTCAAATGCAGCAAAGAGCCCGAAGGGTTCCATTGCTAGTAGCGCAGTGAGTTGGTCTGCCACTAATGAAGCATTTCGACATTCCATGGACTCCGTTGGCTCCCATAGTACAATAGCGGATGACGAGAAAGAAGAGGAGGTGGTCCTACAGAGAAGACCCCATTCCGTCAGGCGACATTCATTTACTCCAAAGCAACAGGCGAGAAAGCCCTCCACCAGAAACGAACCCCTTCAACCGGCGCAGACTGAAAAGTTTCCTAATAACTTAATAGTTTCCTCAAGAGTAAGATGAGACTAGATCAATAAGACATTTTTGTTATCATGAGTAAGGTTTTTAAGTATATAAGGGGGAATAATTAACTTTATTTCTCTTTTAGTATAACATATGGAATTTTATACCGAAAAATCTCTTCGAGCAGTTCCGGAGAATAGTCAACTTTTACTTTTTAGTTGTAGCTTTTGTTCAAGTAAGTCAATCTCTACCCGTAAAATGCGTTGATTATCTGTCACGATGTTACGCACCAAAACTGGAAATATAATGATAAAGGAATTCTAATTATTCCAGACAATAATTGACAGCCCAGTTCACCCCATCACTGCCGTTTCCCCTTTAGCGTTCGTTATTTTAGTCACAGCCATTAAGCAAGGTTATGAAGATTGGTTGCGTCACAAAAGCGATGACGAAGTGAACAATCGAAGGGTGAAAGTGATTCGGAATGGTGTGCTTCAGGTAAGATTTATTCTTGTCCGGCAAAATATCAGTAGAAAGAATATCATTTTTTTGCAGTATAATCTTTTTTATCTATTTAATTTAATTTACATGGCTTGTTATTAATTATATGACTATTCCGTTACAGGAACTAAGGGCTAGGGATATTGAAGTGGGGGATTTAGTCAAATTGGAGGCTGATGAGCAGGTCCCTACGGACATGCTCCTTATAGGATCGAGTGATGAGTTTCTCAGGTGTCAAATAAACACGGCTAATCTAGATGGAGAAACTAATTTAAAGGTGAATATTGGAAGGAGCACAATTAATTGCTAAATTCAAAATGCCATTATAACAGTTTGATATCAAAAGGTTGACATATAACTTGCTATTGTTCCAGCTTCGGTACTGCCCGTCCGGATTACCCCATTTCAAAAAGGACGGCGACCTTAGTCGCCTTCATGTAATTATCGAATGCGAACAACCAAATGCAGACCTCTACGAATTTAGTGGGTCACTTCTCATCCCTGCCAGTAAGCTTAAGGAAATGCAATGGTCCCCCACCGAGTCCATGACAAATCTGAATAATGATGGGACTAATAAGGATTCTAAAGAGTCGTCGGTATAATCTTATGTACTTATCATTAGTGATGATAAGCATTCGCCATCTAAACATTTCTTATCTAAAGAACCTATGCAATTAAACTTTTCAATTAGGGAGCTACGGAACAAGATGACTTTCCCGATTTAATGAGCGGACTTGTACGACATGGGATGTGCGACTTTCTTTCAATTCCACTGTCCATGGATAACTTAGTATTGAGAGGGACAAGACTTAAGAATACGGACCACATTTTTGGGGCCGTCGTCTACACCGGGAGGGACACAAGACTGGCAAGGAACTCGGAAAAGACACAGGCCAAATTTTCTACGGTTGAAAAGTGAGAAATGCTATTCAATTATGAAATGTTATACCGTTGAAAGGTGTCCTATTTTAATTTTGAAATGACTAACATTTTTACAACTGATTTTTATTCAATACAGAGCTGTAAATTACTACTTATTCTTCTTTATCGGGATCCTCGCAGTTCTTGTCGCTTTCTCTTCCATAATGCATTACGCAGTTGAGTGGTATCCAGGAACGGAGGGTGAGTCATGAAAAGTTTATTAAAAATAACTAAAAACAGGAAACATTATTTTAAAGTGCTAATTTAATCCATGGACTTTGATTTCTAATTTTAGGTGAGGATGGCCCCTGGTACACCATCGACTTCAAAGAGACGGGTGGGGCTGCTGGAATTTTTAATACGGTCGGATCCTTTACCGTCCTCTATAATTACATTATTCCTATATCCCTATACGTCACAATAGGTAAGCATCACTGGTCACAAAATGTAGGAATGATTGTTTTGCAGTATGTAATCGAATCTAATGATGCACTTGTGGATGACTTTCACCAATACTAACTAAATTGTCCTTGGCTTTCTTAGAACTTCAAAAGTTTTTGGGTAGCAAGTTCTTCGTGTGGGACAAAGACATGGTGGACGAGGAAGGACGGGAGCCTCTCTGCAACACCTCCGATCTCAATGAGGAGCTGGGCCAAATTGAGTACCTCTTTTCGGATAAGACGGGGACGCTGACGCAGAATTTGATGCAGTTTCGTCACTGCTCCGTTGACGCAGTTCACTACGAATACATGGAGGACAATAAGCTATACTTACTCGATGGGAATAGTCATAAGCCAAGCCCCAATAGCAAGCCTGTAGACATACTAGGGTCAGAGAAAGTGCTGCATTTCTTTAGAACATTAGCATTATGCCATTCCGTACAAGTTGTGCCAAAAAGGAGACCCAGCTTTGACAAATCCGGTCCTGAAAAATTTTCAATTACCGACTTACGTATTGGATTCAAGAAAGAGAAGAAGGAGAAGAAGGAGAAGACGTCAGCGCTGCAAAGGAGGAGGGAGAGTTTGGTCACACCGGAGCCATCCCAGGGATTTCCGATTCATGGGTTCAGTAGCGATAATGGGCTGATGGAGTATCAAGCCTCCAGTCCGGATGAGAAGGCTCTATTGGAATCTTGCGAACAGTAAGAGAAATAAATTCCCAAAAATACAACTATTACTTGATTTTATATAAAGTATGATTGTGATCATTACTTGAATTGAATGAATTTTCAATTTCAATTTGCTTCATTAGGTTAGGTATCCGCTATTGTGGGGAGAAGGAGGATGTGATGACCCTTGACGTTATGGGGAAGCTTGAGAATTTCAAAAGACTAATGCATTTGGAATTTGATGCAGGTTAGCAAATGTTAATATTCCCATGTACATACTATTTAGCATTACAGATAATAGTGTTGAGATTTCTGTATTTAATATGAATTGTCTAATTAGACCGGAAATGCATGTCCGTCATTGTGGAAAACCAGAAAAAAGAGATGTGGCTGCTCACGAAGGGTGCGGAGTCTAGCGTCATTCCGAAATGTGATAGTGGCCCCAGTCAAAAAACGCTGAAGCAAGTCGTGGACTTTGCACTGGTAAGAATAAAAATTAAATTGTCTAGAATGGAACCCAATATAAATTGGCTTCTCATAACATCCGATCTGCTATTTATTGCCCCTTTTGTTTTCCAAAATATTTTAGATGGGCCTGCGAACCATGGCAGTTGCCGTTCGAAAGCTCACGCAGAATGAATTTGATCAGTTCAACAATGAATTAAGAGCGGCCAGACGACTAATAAAAAATCGCCAAGAGAAAGTTCGAGAGGTTTACAGTAGCATCGAGGCCCACATGACACTGATCGGAGCCACAGGAGTAGAGGACCAACTTCAGGAATTCGTACCGGAAACACTTCAGTCCTTTGCCGCCGCAGGAATCCGGGTATGGATGCTCACAGGGGACAAGCTGGAGACTGGGGTTAATGTTGCCGTTTCATGTGGTCTCATAACTGCCTCCACGAAACAGTATATTGTGAGTCATTCAAGACCTGAAGACATTCATGAGAGACTGACGGAGATCTACAATGCAATGGACTCAGTCGATAATACCTGTTTCGTCATTGACGGGGATAGCCTAGCAGTAGCCTTCAAGGTTTGTCAGGATCTTCTTCGAGATGTGTCCATGAAGGCGCTTCGAGTCGTCTGTTGTAGAATGGCCCCACTCCAAAAGGCCCAGGTTGTTCAAATGGTGAAGAATTCCCCGAAAACGCCGACTTGTTGTGCAGTGGGGGATGGGGCTAACGACTGTGCCATGATTCTCGCAGCCCATATTGGGATAGGGATCCTGGGAAAGGAGGGTAGACAGGCGGCGAGATGCGCTGATTTTGCTTTGGCCAAGTTTGGACATTTAAGAAAGGCCATATTAGTCCATGGCCATTGGTACTATACTCGATTGGCTAATCTGGCAAACTATTTCTTCTACAAGAATGTCGTGTTCGTAATGCCGCAGCTTTTCTACTCCTTTAACTCCAACTTCTCTACCCAGGTAAGTTGGCCAAATTTAACCTGCTTTATTAAAATAACATTTTCAAGAGAAAATTGATTTTAATCAATATTAATCTTTATACTGATAATATTATTTCTTAGGCCCTTCTAAATGGACTTTTCCTCATGGCTTACAACATTTTCTTTGCCTCCTTTCCCATCTTTATGTATGGCTTGCTGGAGCAGTCCTACTCCGCCGAAACACTTCTGTCAAATCCACATCTCTACAAGAAGAACAGGAAGAACGCGATCATGTCCGTTAGAAAGTTCTTTCCTTGGTTGGTTTCCGCATTGTGGCACGCTGCGGTAGTATATTACCTGCCCTACTTTGCTTGGAGTAACTTTGCTGAGATCGATAACGTGGACAGTTTTGGTACGGTGGTGTTTAGCGGGATCGTAATTGCTACGAATATGAAGGTTGGTTAATGGAAATATAAGTATTTTAATAAAATCATCAGTTTTGCTTGACGTTAAACGGCAGGTGACTGAAAATGTAATTTGCAATTCCTGTTCAGATGGCTGTCGAGACCAAGTACTTGACGTGGTGGTACCTTGGAGCTCAACTGTTTTCCTACGTGACATATTTTATTATAACTGGGATATATTCGGATGTCGATCTGTAAGTTGATTAGCTTCCGCTCTGGATATGGCATACATTGTGTTAAAGAAGAAGTGCTTGATTTCATTTAACTGAATCTATTTATTTGGTAACCCCACAGTTCGTTCATAGGCCTGGAGTCTGGTGACTACACCCACGTCTTTTTCTCCATGTTGGGAAGCGTCTGCTTTTGGCTGCTGATGTTGCTGGTCACAATAACGGCTATAGTACCTGATATTACATATACTTGTTTGAGACATTCGTGGAAGCACTTGGCCAAACATTTTAAAAGTTTTGGAAAGGTATGAATGAACCAGTCGAACGAAACTGATTTAAATATTGAAATTCCTTTTCCTTAAGCCGGCTTTGCTTGCTCCTGTCCTTGGCCCATGCCAAATGTTTTAATATCTTAACTCCTTCCGTCAGGTCTCAGCCACAAGTAGTAGCATTGAAGAATTCTCGGATATCATTATTAAAAAACAGTAATTTCCCTTCAACCACCTAACGTATTCGAACTTATCCTTACCCTTCCTTTCCAATGTCGATGCTGTGCAAGTGGAATGAATTGCTCTGATTTTAATACTAACTTATGTAAACTTTCCAGGGTCGGAAATGGCTGAAAATCCGAAAGAAAAGTGCTCCCCTGCCCAAGCCCACCATGCTCTTCACCAGACGATCAGGGTCACTTACCATTTCCAATACAACTTTAACCTCCTACCTACCCAACCCCAATGGGAATAGCAACGGGAACATTAGCAATGGCAATGTTAGCAATGCATAGGAAAGTCATTCAACCTTTTTTTACCATTTAGCCCGCTCTTCAAAACTACCTTATTTTAATTAACTTAACTATTATAAATATGTATACAGTATACGCTTATATTTAAGGTTTTAAACTACAATTGACATGTACATAGATATTTTATTATGATGAACGTGATAAAGATAAATAGGAACAAAGTTTTTTTGCTGGAAATAACGCAATTTGAAAAAAGAAAAGAGAGATTGACATGGCTTATATATTATTATAATAATCTTCTGTGATGTTAATTTATTGTATGAGGAGTCTGCTCTCTGTGATAATACCTATAATAAATACGGAGCATGTAATAAAGAGAAGAGTATAAAAAAAACTTACATAATTATTTTCATATTAGTCAGCTACACAATTGGCTCCAGAATATACAAGGTCATAAATAAGTATTGGTATTGGTCACTCGTGTGCCATCATAAATTCATAGGCCTAAACCTCAAATTATTTGTCACACGTGCCGTTTCCCCCCAAACAATTTGTGAATTCATACCGTTCAATAGCCGACAGCAGATAGGAAACGTTGTTTTAATTACTGATAATCAGTGATAGTTTTACTTTATTGGTTTGTTAGGCTCGATTAAGTTTAGGATTCAATCATTCCATGACACAGAGATGTGTACGTAGGTACAGGTACCGGAGCCCTTAGTCGATCAAAACTGCTAATTCGAAATAGCAACTTTTCAAGAATTTTTGCATGTTCTCCGTTTTTGCAAGTTGGACGAAACTACTTCTTTTCGAATTTTAACCAGGAAGGGTCCTTCTCCTCCTGGGATCCTGCAAATCAAAATATTTTTTATAGGAAATGCCACCCCTTCGTTTCCTGAACTTCATTAGCATAAATAGCATAACGGTAAATATAGAATAGAGTATCTAAGAAACATCATGTCACTGTAATAGTCATCAATCATATTTTTATGATTTTTCAAAAATAGAACCTTACAACATTTTTATGATGTCGATAGCCAACTGAAAATGATAAATATGTTGAGCCACTGACATGGCCCGTGTGACCACGTCAGTTTTTAAGATATACCTCATCCCATGTATTCAAGGTGAATAAATAGAGATTGATTATCAGTACCTCACCGAAAGGGTATCACCGAGCCGGAGACCATTTCGGGTCACATAACAGTTCAATTGAACATTAGTCAGGTAACTGGGCATCTCTTCTGGAAAAGTGGCATTTTGGAGGCTGTAACGAGTGACTGATCATGGTAAACAAGGAAAACGATTTGATTCATATCCTGAGCATGCATTTTTTAAAAGCTTTATTTGAGCTTGGATTTGACTATTATTCTCTGAAATGTTAAAGTTTTGGAGGAAGAAAGCATCCAGGGAGAAACCACCCTTTCGTCGAATTTACAAAGGGGAAGTCCCATATCTAAAGGATGATGACGCTGAGCCCCCGGAATTGCCAGGAATAGTGGATGATGATAAGGAGGAAGAGGAGGAGGCGGTCCCTCAGAGAAGACCCCATACCGTCAGGCGACAATCATTTGCCCCAAAACTCCAGGCGAGAAAGTCCTCCATTACAAACGAACCTCTTCGGCAGGCGAAGACTGAAAAGTTTCCAAATAACTCAATAATTACCTCAAGAGTAAGATGAGATGAGATATTGCCCATTTGCCATCATGAGTATCTACGTTCTCCAGTAATAATTAATTTACTTTCTCTTTTAGTATAACATATGGACTTTTTTACCAAAAAATCTGTTTGAGCAGTTCCGGAGATTACTCAACTTTTACACTTTACTTGTAGCCTTTGTTCAGGTAAGTTTTTGATAGCATTCCACCTCTCCCGATGTTCTACATTTAAAACTGGAAATATACTGATGAACGCATTTTTATTTTTCCAGACAGTAATTGACAGCCCTGTTCACCCCGTCACGGCCATTATGCCATTAACGTTTGTTATTTTAGTTGCAGGCATTAAGCAAGGTTACGAAGATTGGTTACGTCACAAAAGCGATGACCAAGTGAACAATCGAAATGTAAATGTGATTCGGGATGGAGTGCTTGAGGTAAGATTTTTCCTTCTCTGGCAACATCCCACTAGAAAGAAAAATTGTGCAGTATTATTTATGACCATTCCGTTACAGGAACTTAGGGCTAGGGATATTCAAGTGGGGGATTTAGTCAAATTGGAGGCTGATGAGCAGGTCCCTACGGACATGCTCCTTATAGGATCGAGTGATGAGTTTCTCAGGTGTCAAATAAACACGGCTAATCTAGATGGAGAAACTAATTTAAAGGTGAACATCGGAGCACAAACAATGGTTAAGATAAAAATGCAATTAGAAAAGTTTGATTTTAAATGCTGACATATAACTTGCTATTGTTCCAGCTTCGGTACTGCCCGTCCGGATTACCCAACTTCAAACAAGAAGAAGACTTAAGTCGCCTTCATGTAATCATTGAATGTGAACAGCCAAATGCAGACCTCTACGAATTTAGTGGATCACTTCTCATCCCTGCCAATAAGCTTAAGGAAATGGAATGGTCCCCCACCGAGTCCATGACGAGTCTGGCTAAAGATAGGATTAAAGAGTTGTCGAGTAAAGATTCAAAATCTAAAAAATCGACGGTAAAATCTCATATACACTACTTATAATAATGCTAAAAGCATTAACCTATTAACCATCAACCTGAAAATATTTAATGAAAAACATTTTACTATAATTTTTTTTATTAGAGACCTACGGAAAGTGATTACTTCCCTGACTTAGGAACTGGAGGGCAAGGAATGGCCGACTTCCTTTCAATCCCTTTGTCCATGGATAATTTAGTGTTGAGAGGGACAAGGCTTAAGAATACGGACTACATCTATGGAGTGGTCGTGTACACTGGAAAAGACACCCGACTAGCGAGAAATATGGAGAAGACCCAGGCGAAATTTTCGACAGTTGAAAAGTAAGTAGTACAATTAAGTATGAAATGTTGCAGGATTTTCCACAGTTAATTTTGGAGTGACTAACATTTTTACAATCACACTGATCAAAAATATAAAGTGAAATTAATTATTTCTCTTTTCCATACAGAGCTGTAAATTACTACTTGTTCTTCTTTATGGGACTCCTCGCAGTTCTTGTCGCTTTCTCTTCCATATTGCATTACGCAGTTGAGTGGTATCCAGGAACGGAGGGTGAGACCCTAACCAGTTTTATGACTATGACGAATTTCATCCATAGCTATAGCTCTTATTTGAAATTGTAGGTGAGGACGGTCCCTGGTACACCGCTGACTTCAAAGGAGACGGTGGGGCTGCTGGGATCTTTAATACGATCGTATCCTTTACCCTCCTGCATAACTACATTATTCCTATATCCCTGTACGTCACAATAGGTAAGCACCACTGATCATAATTGGAGGAACAATTGCTTTCCATTACGATAATCCATTTAAGATAATTTAATCAGAATAATAGATTTTCACTTAAAACTAAATAAATTGTGTTGGGGTTTATTTAGATTATTCATAAGTAAATTATCTATAATTTATTTCCCCGTTGCTAATTCAGAGATGCAAAAGTTTTTGGGGAGCAAGTTCTTCGTGTGGGACCAGGACATGGTGGACGAGGAAGGACGGGAGCCCCTCTGCAATACCTCCGATCTCAATGAGGAGCTGGGCCAAATTGAATACCTCTTTTCGGATAAGACGGGGACGTTGACTCAGAATCTGATGGAGTTTCGTCACTGCTCAATTGACTCAGTTCGCTACGATTTCATGGAGGACAATAAGCTCTACTTAGCCGATGAGAATAGTCATAAGCCAAGCCCAAATAACAAGCCTGTAGACATACTAGGGTCAGAGAAAGTGCTGCATTTTCTGAAAACATTAGCCTTATGCCATTCCGTACAAGTTGTGCCAAAAAGGAGGCCCAGCTTTGACAACCCCGCACCTGTTGCATTCAAGAAGGAGAAAACGTCAGCGCTGCAAAGACGGAGGGAGAGTTTGGTCACTCCGGAGCCAGGGTTCAGTAATGATAGTGGGTTGATGGAGTATCAAGCCTCCAGTCCGGATGAGAAGGCTCTATTGGAATCTTGCGAAAAGTAAGAGAAATATATTCACAAAAAAAGCAAATGATTTGATTATTTAATGGTCATTGCATACATAGGAATTCTCAACATTCACTACTTCCTTAGGTTAGGCATCCGCTATTGTGGGCAGAAGGAGGATGTGATGACGCTTGACGTTGTGGGGAAACTTGAGAATTATAAAAGACTGATGCATTTGGAATTTGACGCAGGTTAGCAAATGTTAATAAATGTTAAATGTATACGTATGCATACTGGCATATCGTTGAGATTTCGCATTTTAAGGAAATGAATAATATCGTATTTTAAGGAAATGAATAATATCATTTAATGTGAATTGTATATTTACAATAGACCGGAAATGCATGTCCGTCATTGTGGAAAATGAGAAAAGTGAGAAGTGGCTGCTGACGAAGGGTGCGGACTCGAGCATTATTCCGAAATGTGATAGTGGCCCCAGTCAGAAAACCCTGAAGCAAGTTGTGGACTTTGCACTGGTAACGTCACTTCACCAATTAATTAAGCTCGGAATGTCCGAAAAGAGTTCGAATCTACTCTCTGACTTGTCATTTTCTCTTGAAAATATTTTAGATGGGTATGCGAACCATGGCAGTTGCCGTTCGAAAGCTCACGCAAAGTGAATTTGATCAGTTCAACATTGACATTAGAGCGGCCAGACGACTAATTAAAAATCGCCAGGAGAAAGTTCGAGAGGTTTACAGTGACATCGAATCCCACATGACACTGATCGGAGCCACAGGGGTGGAGGACCAACTTCAGGAATTCGTACCGGAAACCCTCCAGTCCTTCGCCGCCGCGGGGATCCGAGTATGGATGCTCACTGGGGATAAGCTGGAAACTGGGGTTAATGTTGCCGTTTCATGCGGTCTCATAACTGCCTCCACGAAACAGTACATTGTGAGTCATTCAAGATCCGAAGACATTCATGATCGACTGAAGGAGATCTTCAATCTAATCGATCCTGCAGATAATACCTGTTTCGTCATTGACGGGGATAGCCTGGCAGTAGCCTTCAAGAATTGTCAGGATCTTCTTCGAGATGTGTCCATGAAGGCGCTTCGAGTCGTCTGTTGCAGAATGGCCCCACTCCAGAAGGCCCAGGTTGTTCAAATGGTGAGGCACTCCCCGAAAACACCGACTTGTTGTGCGGTGGGAGATGGGGCTAACGACTGTGCCATGATTCTCGCAGCCAATATAGGGATAGGGATCCTGGGAAAGGAGGGCAGACAAGCGGCGAGATGTGCAGATTTTGCTTTGGCCAAGTTTGGACATTTAAAGAAGGCTATATTAGTCCATGGCCATTGGTACTACACTCGGTTAGCCAATCTGGCAAATTATTTCTTCTATAAGAATGTCGTGTTCGTAATTCCGCAGCTTTTCTACTCCTTTGATTCTAACTTTTCAACCCAGGTAAGATTACCAGATTTACCCAGACGTATTTAACATTTTCAAGGGGAAATGGATTAATATTTAATGGCTACTTTTCCGTTTTGTTACATAGGCCCTTCTAAGTGGACTTTTTCTCATGGCTTTCAACATTTTCTTCGCCGCATGTCCAATCTTCTTCTATGGCTTGCTGGAGCAGTCCTATTCAGCCGAAACACTTCTGTCAAATCCACATCTCTACAAAAAGAACAAGAAGAACGCGATCATGTCCGTTAGAAAGTTCTTTCCTTGGTTGGTTTCCGCCATGTGGCACGCGGCGGTAGTATACTACCTGCCCTACTTTGCTTGGAGTAACTTTTATGAGATTGATAACGTGGACAGTTTCGGCACGGTGGTGTTTAGTGGAATTGTAATTGTTACGAATATGAAGGTTTGTTGAAGGAAATATTTATTTTCTAAAAAAATAATTTGGCTTGCTCTCATTTTAAACTGTAGTTGACTGAAAATGTATTTTGCAATTCTTGTTCAGATGGCTGTTGAGACCAAATACTTGACATGGTGGTACTTTGCAGGTCAAGTGTATTCCTACGTGACATACTTTATTATAACTGGGATATATTCGGAAGTCAATCTGTAAGTAAATATGCTTCCGTTCTGGATATTACTTACCTTACTAAAAAGGCATACTTGATTCATTTAACTAAATTATATTTATTTGGTGACACCACAGGTCAATCATCGGCCTAAAGCCTGGAGACTACACCAACGTCTTTTTCTCCATGTTGGAGCACGCCTGCTTTTGGCTGCTGATGTTGCTGGTCACAGTGACCGCTATGGTGCCCGACATTACGTATGCGTGTATGAGGCAGTCCTGGGAGGACTTGACCAAACATTTTAAAAGTTTTGGAAAGGTATGAATGGCCCAGTCGAACAAAACTGATTTGAATATTGAGATTCCTTTTCCTTAAACCGCTTACCTTGCCCTTGACCATTACTCATCCATCCCAAACAATATCTTAACCCTTCCGTTAGGTCTCAGCCGCAAGGGGCAGCATTAAAGGAATCTCGGTCCTTCCCATTGTTGATGATGTTGAGCTACTGGAGTGAAATATTTTGATTTTATGTTATTTAATTTTCACGTTCCAGGGTCGGAAATGGCTGAAAATCCGAAAGAAAAGTGCCCTCCTGCTAAAGCCCACCATGCTCTTCACCAGGCGATCAGGGTCACCTATTATTTCCAATATAACTTTAACCTCTTACTCTTATATGCGCTTATACTTAAGATTTTAAACTACCATTGACATGTGCATAGTTAGTGGATATTTTATTATGTCGAGCGTGATGAAGATAAATAGGAATAAAGTTTATTGCTGGAAATTACCCAATTTGAAAAACGAAAAAAGAGACTGACATGGTTTATATATTATTGTAATAATCTTCTGTGATGTTAATTTATTGTATGAGGGAGGAGTCTGCTCTCTCTGATAATACCTATAATAAGTACGGAGATGTAATAAAGAGCAGATTATAAAACAAACTTACATAATAATTATTTTCATATTAGCCAGCCACATGATGAGCTCTCTAGACTATACAAGGTCATGAGTAATTGGTATTGGTCACTCGTGTACTGACATAATAAATTCGCAGGCTCAAACCTCAAATTATTTGTCACAAGTACCAATTTTCCCCAAACAATTTGTGAATTCATAGCGTTCAATAGCCGACAGGAGGACATTTCATTTGAAAATAGTTAGACTTGACCATTGTGGCAGCGATAATTATAGCAAACATGTTGTTTTAATTACTGATTATTGATAGTTTTATTAGCCTCGAGTTTAGGTGGGGGTTCCCAAGCTCTGTCAGTAGCTACATGACTCATATATAATATGCCGGAGGAGGATATAGGAATTTCAGCACCTTCAACCTTAACACGAGTCTGAGAACAAAAAGTCCATTCCCAGGATCAGAACTTCAAAATTTATCTGGTTCTGCACTAGTTCTGCTTATTTCCATCATTCCATGAAAAATCCAAGTAGGTATATGAACTGCTTAAAAATAAGCTATATATGCCGATGTTGCCGTCAGAGTGAGGGCTATTCCCAAAGTCCGATAAGAAAAAGAGTTCCCACAGCAAGACAACCAGAAGGTGAATAGAGTAGCTCAAACTATTTCTTAAATTGCTATATAAGTATAAGTAATTGGCTTGAAGGCATTTAATAACCAAACCAAACTATTCCATCACATTCCAGTGCTCACTCAACCAAATCCCTCCCTGCTTGATAAACTATTTACCGCAACGGCTAGCCTATCCTATGCATATATGCAAATATAATTATATTAAAGTCTGCCTGCAGTTTCATGATTAAATTAATATGCCATGAAATGAATTATGTTGATAGTTCAGAATGAGTTTCAGGAGTTCCTTCTAAAGCTCAGGCAAGGAAAATGCTACCTAGAAGTTACTAGGAAGGCACCAGAAAGCATTATATTAAATGTATCCTTTGCTTTAGTAGTAACTTACAACTGAACCTGTTTCTTAGCAAGGCGCCTGCAAAACCCAACAGGTTTTTACCCTTTCCTTATACCGTCATCATCCTCATCGTCCTCATCCGTCATATTCCTTTGGACTTGTTGGATGGATACAGAAAAGCTATTAAATATCCCCGACTGAACCACTGCGACTGCGACTGCATCACAAAGAAATGGGAATATTGTCGTGATGTGATAAATGTCTTGTTTGTGAATCCTCATTATTACATTGCACCTCATTCATATTGCGGTTTGCGAATAACTGTGGACAGGGATAATTCCTTTATAGCCGAGTCAAGCCAAAGCCAAGCCACGCCAGTCGAGTCCACGAAAAATGCTATATTTCACTTACCTTTACCTTGCCATTTCACTCCCCATCTCTCATGTCAAGTCGTCATCGTCAACAGGTAGAAAAAAATTAAATGCATTCACGATCCCGAATCCGCTCCTCCTCGTTCCTCAGCTCCTCACAGCTCAGCTCGCAAAATGTATTGAATTTTTAAAATAATATTGCATGAGTTATGTGTGAGCTAATCGTAAGCCATGCCATGAAGAACGAAGAGAGAGATAATATTGCCATTGCCAGGGTTGATGTAGGGAATGCTAAAATGATTTCTGACCTTAGTTTGTACTGTTTCACTTTACTTTTTAATGATCATCTATCCTGGTGAGCACGAGATTATGGTAGCTCATTTTTTTGGGGGGATGGATGTTGTTTAGTTTCATGATTTCATGTGTTGTGATTTTTTTTTCGCAACTGCAATGGCAAGACAATAATGTCTAACATTTTGGCAGTTCACGTGAACAATACTATACAAAAGAATATATTTATGTATATATCTGTCTATGTCTATATGCATCTCTCTGGACTGGATTCATTATAACATTTTTTTAACCTCATATAACACTTTTTGGTTGTTTTGCCATTTTGCTGGCTCTTGTTTTTTTTTATTCTCGAGGTAAATTATACACTGCGAAATTGTGTTGCGTAAGCGTAAAAACCCCAGGTTGGTTGGATTGGAGAGGTTGGATGGAACTGAAAATGTCAGAGTCAGAGTCAGTCCTGTTTTTTTCCTTTTCAAGTTTGCATAGGTATAAATAGATATAGGTATACCTAAAGCTAAAGGATATGTGAATTGTAATTTATATACGGACAAGATGATATATGGATATGAACTAGGAACGCTAATTCAATTCTCATTTTGCTAAAGTTCCTTCATAGGAAAATGTATTATGGTAAAATCTGTATGATGTAGGTGCAATAACTACCTATATAAAAAAATGGGAAAAGTTCCCACAAAAGAGCAATTTTACTGTAGTCCTTTTTGGTAGCATTGACCATCAGCAAATTCTCATCGAGTTATATTTAATGGAATATGAATAAAAATAATTCACATAATAGCGGGCTATAGTAATATGCACAACAATTAATTTAGCAAGCATGTTAAACCTCGTTAATTTTGTATAAGATAATGGCGATAAATCTACCGATAACTACAACTTTATGTTCTGTACTTTTTTTTATATCAAAACGGAAGTTTGACATAGTCCATACTATTTTGAAATAATTTTCCTTCATATTTTTATTTTTGTCAAAGTGTCCGTCATGTATGGATAGCTGGTAACTGGTGACATTGTGCCATGCTCAGACCCCCTCCCCATACCACAAGACAGAATTAAGATTAAGACACCCTAGCCATTTCCTTATAAATTGATAAGATACTAAAAAAGAGTTGGAACATTTTTTTTTTACATTTTCCCCAGTTATCCACATTTCTTGGAATTCCGGCCATAGAATGACATTGTGCTTTTCCCCTTTCATTCTATTTTATTTTTACGAATATTCCTGACTGGGAAGCTCTGAATTTAGTGGATAATACGATGATGAAGTGGAAGGAAGACGGAATTATATCATAAATTAGTCAGACTTTTTTCCTGAAATAGGTTGGCTAACCCAAAGCTTAAGCCAATATAGTAAAACGTTAACTTTGTCTATTATGTTTTTTTATGTTAAATATATTTGATGTGACTGCATGTGATGGTGGGAGGGAGGCTTATTTATGGAGTCAAGCTTCCTCCTTTATAATTTGATTAGGATTATTAGGATGAAGGATGCCGAGTCATGTCCTTCTTTTTTTACTGATTAAATGTAAACATGAGATGCTTGTTTGAGATGCTAATGAACCAAAAAGAAAAATAAACTGACAAAGGAAAGGATATGATATGGGATGATATAGGGAGGGGAAAAAGGAAATGGAAGGATAAGAAATGTCTGCTAAGATGACTGCATCAATACTGCATTTCAAGTCTTCCAACTTCCAAGATCTTAAATATTCATCTTCATCAAGTCATTCATACTCATTCACAAAACTTGAACATTGGAAAATTGAATACTGACTGGCCTACCATAATTTAATATTGTCACTTTGTCACTGTTATGGACATATCCATACCTAGGTCTGAACTGAATGTCGCGTCAATATAATGACTGGTGACAATCTGAGAATGAGAATGACTGTCCCAAATCGATAGCTTTATTTGGGGATCCTGATACATACATGTCAATAATTATATTTGTTGAATGATGTGTGTAGGACAAAAGTGAGAAAAGTACATAGTGGACACGGACGGTCTCTCCTTAATTAAACTGTCCCGATATAAATATACTGCTATTTGTCACTTTTCTTCAAATATGTATGGATCGAATATGGCATGGCTAATGATTTAGGTATTATAAAATGGTGACTGGACAAAACATCAAATAAGTTAATGTGCAATGGTTAAAGTGGAATAATTAGATTAGTTATATACATATACCTAACTGGCCCATGATATTACCTTAATGACACATTTAAATAAACTAACCCTTTTCTCTAATCATCATAAACATTGACTCATATCGCCCCAACTATTAAATTTGTCTTGACTATCGACAATCAGCCTACCTATTTCCAATGTAAGTAGGACGATTAACTTTCCTGATAAAAATATTCCATCGTCATCATCTCCAGAGGAAAAAGGAGATCTTATTTGTTTACGTAACTTCAACTTTTGCCTGGCCAGGAGTGTAGTTTTCCATGATATCCAACCCAATCCAATCCAACCTACTCCTCCCTATCAATTCTTAGTAATTATTTTTGTTATGTTATGTT
This sequence comes from Pseudosinella alba, assembly GCA_034700485.1. Lineage (NCBI taxonomy): Eukaryota > Metazoa > Arthropoda > Collembola > Entomobryomorpha > Entomobryidae > Pseudosinella > Pseudosinella alba. The sequence continues at coordinate 3,857 of JAQIXQ010000267.1, read as the reverse complement.
ACCTTCGGCATGGGATGATATTATTTAACTTTTACCTAACTCATCCCAAATCCCCAATATTTGCACTTGCCATCCACAAATATTTTTTTATGATCTGATTCTTTTTCCAAAATGAATTTAATAACCCCAACACAACATAGCCATGCAATGCTGCCATCGCCATCAACATCGCCACCATCGTCATCCCATGAACCCACCCCTGCCATATCATATCATATCACATCATATCAAAATGCGCATTTACTTACTTTCCATACATGAAATTAGGCGATTTGCACAAACTGATAAGATTCATTGCAAGGGCTGACTACGAAATGAATGCAAAAAAATGATTATCCTCACTCATTCCATATTACACTTTGATATTTATGCATAAATTCCATGCAAATAAAAGCGATATGATTTTTTTCTTTGAATTTTGCGTAGGCATTCGCTATTCACTATTCAGGATAGAATATGAGAAGGAGAAGAATTCAAGATCCCAACAAAATTTATGCAATGTGGCTCTAGCCATCATATTCAATTCTATTATGTATCAGTTTCATTTCATTTCATTTGAGAATTTATGTTCGTTTTAGCTTCTTCTTCGTCGTCGTTCCTCCATTTATATCTCCATCCTCTTGTTTCTCACTATTTTTTATTACTACTCCATAACCAATGTATGACTAATAATTACACTTGTACTGCAGCAAACTTGTCTCGTTCGATCGATGTGTTAATGCGGATCAAAGTGTTTATGTATGCGTGTTGTTAACTAGTTTTGGCAGAATACATATTACAGTGGAGACATTTTATCAGTATCACACTGGCTGAACTGATCACGATCCCGTAGAAGCCAAAAGCCACCAAGACCAACCATACCAGCCAGAACCACATTATAGGCCCAAACAACTTAACTAACTTGTAAAAGAGTTATGATATGATCCACCAGCTAAAAAATGCATTCAACATAACATACATCTTAAATTGAAATGAAACTTAACTGTACAGTCAAAAATCACAGGAGGATTCCGGATTGATGATAATTCTCAACATCACCCAAACTTCAGCCTCATCCCCATCATCATCCCATCATTGCCTCCGTAACACGGATCATATTCATCATTCCCTCCAACCCAACTCTCTCCCATGAGTACATTCAACATTTATTTGGACTGGGGGCTCTCTGATTTTTTATATTTATTTTGGAGAAGAGATGGAAGATGGGATGGCTGAGAAAGAATGGAAGAAATCTCTGCATGCAAAAGGATAATGATAATACTTACCCAGCCAATATCATAAAATATGCATGGCACATGTATGGAGGAATCATGATCCTCACCAACATTAACCGTGTACATGTGTGTTATCTTCCGTTCTCTCCCCCTGCCTGTTGCAAACACTTTCATACTGAATCTGACTGACTGAATCTGAAGGAGGATTGACGAACATGATCATGATGACGACGATGAGCTCATGAAAACTACTTATTCCTCCTGTGCAATTTAGTTGGCAAGAGAGGGCTTGATAGAAAGAAGCTCTTTTTTTTCACACACAGCCCATATCAGATCAGACCAGTTGATGAGCCAGTGCCAGTAGCCAGTTAAAGAATTGACATTGTGATATTATTCCATTCACATAATATATTATATTCATGCTCATTTATTTTCAGTCTTGATCAGTGTCGTCATTCAGTCAGTTCATGTAAGAGTAAGAGTGTGCCTGTGTTGAAAAAGAATAATTTTTTTCATGAATTTTTGTAGCCTAAATTTTTTTCGTTAACTTGAGGCGCAATTAAAAGCATCATAAAAGGATAAATGAAAATAAAATGGAATAGTGTGAAAAATTGTGAAATATCGCAACATAAATAAGAATATGAAAAGTGGATTTTGCAATAATACTTTTTGCAACGAGATGTATGTAAAAAAAATTCTAGAATTGAGCTGATATTTTTGTCATTTGTGGTCTGATTCTGGTGCGCACGGTCACAGGAAATATTGGGATTTGGGAAGGAGAGAGAGGGAGAAAAAATGTATAAATTGAAATGACATGATCCATATATTATTTTATTATATATTATTCTGCAACTTCAAGGAAAACAACATGTTTATTACTATTGATTGAGATATGGAATTAAGAAAAAATATAATAAAAAATAATAATGCGAAAATAAATAGGGAGAGAACAATTCTCCCATCAAGCTTGAACATAACAGGAATTATTCGTCGATGACATGACGAGTGAGTGATTTGATCGCGATGATCGATGACGATGATTTGATCAGGCTGTGATTATTACGAAGGAGCTTTGACTAAGAACGCCCTTCAGAGATTGACGTGGATAATATGTGGGGACCTAGTAAAGGATTGGTGAGGAACGAGCAGTACCAAAGCCAAAGCCATCGACAAGGGAATGAGAAGGAATTCATATTCCTCCTGTCAGCCAAAAGTCATTGTGAACTTATATCAGAAGGAGTTTCATATAGTTAATTTGTTAATTGTGATTAGTATTATGTTTGTAGTTGTAATCATATTAGTATCCGAAAAGGGGTAACGCTAACGAGATAATTAAAGTTTAACCCGTCCATAGTTTAGTAAGCACATTTATCTTAAGCATACCGAAAAGTGATATAAGAGAACATGTCAGTGTTTGCCACATTGCGAAGGAAAAGGGACCGAACAAAGGGTGCGGCAGGGAATGGAACGGTTTTGGTTGCAGAGGCCAAGGCAGAGCCCATCTTCAACTCTACGCCAAATCTTCACAAGATCCATCCCGTGGGAGGGAAGCCCCCTTCCCATGCCTCGGGCTATTCACACAACCGGAAAGGAAACAATGGTCGTGGAGGGGCGGTGTACTATCCCGAGGATGATGATGATGTGATAGTGGAGGATAGTAATGATAACAGATATGGGGGCTTTGGGAATAGGCGGAGCAGCTCCAGCTCCACCACGGAGGTCCCTCATGGTGGGGATAGGAAAATGTCCCTGCAGGGGAAGGGGAAAGGCTCTCCGGCCAGTTCGGGATCGGGATCGCTGAGACATTTTGCATCCATGATTTCCATGTTTGGATCGTTGAAGAGGACGAAGTCGAATAAAAGGATGGTTTATGATAGCACACAGGTAAGGTTTAAAAGCTTAGTCTAATTAATTAAAAACATAATTAAAGAACGAATCATCGCTTAATTCCCATTAAGATCAATATTACAATATTATAGGTACAAACAATCTACTTCACAAACTCGCATTTGCATATATCGCCCATCTTTAGGTCTGACATAGGTCATTGACAGCTTCATATTTTCGAAGGACGTCTAGCTTAATTACATTTTAATCATCTTCGCAATCAAAACCCATTTCCTGTCGAATTTAAATATTTCCTTTGCACAGCCAGGCCAAGTAATTAATTTTGGAAAATTAGATAGATAACCAAATTGCTTTAATTTATTTCTAAGCATGTCTTCATGATTTCATGAATGAACACTTTTCCCAAAGGATATCGCTATCATATCAATCATATCATCATGCTTGCTTCAGAGTTCAGACTACACTACGAATTTAAATATCAAGCTGAAATGTTTTCTGACTCTTATTTTCTGACAATTTTTTGGTTTATTTGTCTAGAGCTATTGCTGCCACCCATATTCGACTTATTAGAGAAAATTCTCCCATGCCTAGTCAAACAAAGCTTTCATTTATTTGATCATCAACCTTAATTAGTAGTAGAAAATGGGTCTAATCTACTTATTTTATTTTTTTTTTGGAATTTCCAAAGTGTACTCCCCTAAAGTCAAAAACGAAAAGCAATGAAATAGAAATTATTAGGTACTTTATCTATTTAGATGTAGCTTTACATGTTTGCCTTGATTGAGAGTCTATAAT
>JAQIXQ010000266.1:0-38941 GCA_034700485.1 Pseudosinella alba | reverse complement strand
TTACTTTGGGTACACATATTTTTGTAACGACCATTCAAAGTTTTATGTGTCCATTTATAGCCCAGCAACTCTGGTTTTTAAAAAAAGGAAGTACAACCGCATGTTATGAACCCTGCTGATGAACTCACTTGGGCGCTATTGTCTATCTACCTATTAGCATGATGACATGTTTCGCGACGGCCCAACAACTTTCTCCATTTTGTTTTACTTTTTATTTGGACCCGTGAGGGTCAAATCCTCGGAGCGTTACCCAGCAGCCACACGGCTCACAGAATTATATATAGAAGTTGAGACCACACAGGAAGAACCTGGTTATGAAACATGAAATAAAATGTTTAGAATTTCAAGCATTTAGGAAATTTCACAACGACTTTGTGAAACAGAATATATATAAACCCTTTGCAGAAAAATGATTGATGAAGTGATTAAGTAGGTAATGTATTTTAATTAACCCCCCAATCCAGTGCCCAATTAAGTACTTAGTACTACTTGCAATTATTTGGGACCACACAGGAAGGACCTGATTATTTAACATGAAACATTTGCATGTAGTTATCTGACATATCCCTCCCAGCAGAATCTCAGTAGAATCAAGGTAATTGCAACGTTAGGACAATTTACATTACAAGAACCATGCAGAGTTTTATTATAGTATTAACATTTATGAAGTCAACAAGATAAGTCCTTCTAACTTCGTGCATTAAAGTTGGATAGGCTACAGTCGCATTTATTTTACAGCAGTTCGTCTCATACAAAGTTCACTTTCGAGAGATCGGGAAGTTTCTAACTGGTAGGTAGGTAGATTACCATGCCATACCGGGGAGGACGTGGTGTTGATTAGTGAAGGGCTGAAGGGGTTAGCAAAGCATATGTCATGGAATTCGACTACTCGTGGAAACGGAAGGAATGTCAGGTAAGTTTTCATTTTCTCGGTTGTCTTACTAAATCTAATTAAGCGATCGGTTAAGATAAGATCCCAATGCAACTTTGGTTCCATCAACTTGGTTTGAGACATCATATCATACCGATGTACTAGTCACTTTCAGTGTACCGGCGGTTCCCCTACTTTAGTCCGCTTAATGGGAGTGGTGTTATGAAATAGATACAACCGAACAAATAATGATTAACTTGTCCAACACGTTGTTCCCTGAGACATTTAAAAAAAACATGGATGCGAGTAGTCGTCAATAAAATTCATTTGCGAATTATAAAGTTTTTGACATGAATTTTTTGGTACACATAACAAGTGGTTCAGTATTGTGATATGCGTTATATTTAAACTTTTTTATTAATTCATCATCATTTAGAAAAATTGAATTGACAAGTAAATGAAAACTTATAGAATGGACTAAGACGTTGTACTACTTTCAGGCACCATGCCCTTCCATTTTGGGATTGCAGGTTGTATTGTAATAATCTCTTACGCACATAACTGAAACAATCAAGATAATTAATGTTGGTAATACCAAAGCATAGTAATTTAAAATAATCACATTCATATAATATGATTCATATTTATACGATCATTTATTCCATTACTAAATATGAAATCATGGGATTCAAATGATTAACTTACGTTTGGGAGATTCGTTAACAAGCAGTTTATCATTGGTTGATAAGAGGAGCAATACTCGTCTTCTTTGAGAGATTTGAATTTATTTTTAACTGAGGGAAGTATAAGCAAACATATACTTTATTAGAGATCCCTCAAAATGAGAATTCATTTATCAAAGTGTAGATGACTTAATTAAAGTGTATTGTAGATGACTTACTTCCAATATCAAAACAAGGGAGAAAGGTTCGATTTGCCCTTTCCATAACTGAATCCGGGAAATGTTTACTGAAAAAGGAATCCAACCTTTCCCCTTGCACTACTTGACCATCCTGTTCAAGCTGCATAATTAGGCCGTAAACAATTACTCATCTCACTTTATATATATATATCATAATCATGCCTTATATAAAAAGATATTCAAGCAGTCTTACAATTTCAATATCCATCAAAACGCAGCGTAGAATGCACTATTTGACATAAAAAAAGTAATTGATATCACTTACGATTAGTAGTATAGTAGTGTGAAATTAGTAACTTTTGATCTATATTGTACAAATAATTGCCCACATTCATCTTTTTCGATTTATCTTTGCCGTTTTTAAATTTCATCCTCTTCGTGCATGCGGAAATCCCACCGAGCTGCATTTTCGTCAGATCTTGTACAACAGAGCGACAACTTTTCTCCTTTCCTTGACCTGCCACGAGAATGTTCTATAATCAGCAGAAATACAATCTTAGATTGCTCTTACGTGGAATCGCAAAAAGATTCATGACATGATTCATAAATAAATAAAACCCACACTTATATGAGCCTCAAAGAGGACGGCAGCCAGAAGAATTACAATTGACAGAGTTTTCATCTTCGTAAAATTCTTTACGGAAGGAATACTTTCTGAATTTGATTACTTAGGAAAAGGACAAAGGTTGAGATAGATTTCGGGATATTTATGATAGAAATCTACCTGGGTGGTAACTTCTTGGTCTAATAATTTCACCCCTCTATAAATATCAATCGCTGGACAACGATTCGCATATAATATTTAAATGGTCAAAAAGTTACAATTGCTTTCACTCATATTTATAGCATCTTGATATCACGTAATGAACTCATCATTTTTTAGAGAATGATTTTTAACTTTTCGATTGATTTTTATCATTTCAATTTTTTATAACTATTTAGGTAGGGGCAACATTCCTGTCCCTTTGTTTTTAGGTATTTTGTTGGTTGTTTTGCTAAAGTCTCGTCATTGGAGTAATTTTAACTTATTATGATAACGCATTATGATTTTAAAAAATGAAGGAGTATTTGGCTAATGTATATTATTATTATCAGGAGCTGCGAAGGCAATGGTGTTAAGTTTCATGTAAAATATAAATAGGAATGTACTTTAGAAATGCCTTTTCGATTCATAAAATACATTCATAAAATATTACCCATTACTCATACAATTCATTCATAAATTCACTTGTAGCCACACAGGAAGAACTTAATTATAGTAAAACATAAAACGTTTAACCTTTTAAGTGTTATAATTGTTACGCTACTACATATCACTTTATTTAATTGGATAATGTCTTTATTAAAACTGTGGTTGAATGACATTGGATATAATGTCTTTATTGGCATAAATGTTGAATAACATGCTGAATACACTTTAATTAACTTTGGAGTACCTAATTAAATACTTTATATTGGGTGGTATATTATTTGTAATTTTTTCGGAAGCACACAGGAAAAACCTGGCTGTTGAATTAAATCATTTAGCATTTAAATGAATGAATTTTTCAGTGGAATATGGAACGAATAATTGAGCCACTTTAGATAACAAAAACCAAGCAAAGTTTTGTTAAATAGTTGAAACATTTCTAAAGTCTACAAAATGAATACTTGAAATAAGTCAATCAACGTTCGCGCATCAAAATTAATAGACTCGCATTTATTGTATTTTATTTAGGTCAATTCATTATATATTTCTATTCGGGGGGATCCAGAAACCCCGAAGCAAACGACCCTGGCGCCTTGGACATGAGACAGTGAAGGGGTCGGAGGTACAACCAAAATGGGTGGATGCAGTTGGTGCAAATGGCGGCATGCATTTCTCAGGTAAGTTTTCATTTTTCTATCGTCAAAGCCAAAATGTAATCATAATGCATTATCAATCAATTGGCTGGAGTTGAGATTCTATTGCATCTTTGGTTCTGTTGGGTTGATTAGAGTTTCTCATCATACGGTCCAGCTCCAAACTCATGTAGTTCCTCAGTTTGTTCAAATTAATCTTTGGGTGTCAGACGGGTCTGAAAATTAGCATCCGGATTTGATCCCCAAAACCCCGACATTTCATTCTGGGCCATTCGCAATGCCAGGTGAAATCAAGTAAATAAATAATAGCGACTTTCTAGTTTAAAAAGCATCAGCATACCTAGATTTGATAGAAGTTTGCAATGTATGAGAATGAGAGGACCTGAAATATTTGATAGTATTTTTTAAACTGTTATGAGTATGAATTCCTGCATTTGCATTACAGCACGTCTATGCATATATTGAAGTTAATGAGAAATAGTTAGCTTCAAGATAAGTCCGTTTTCATCTCATGTTTTATTTTAGTTTGTCTTTAATTCAAGTATAGGAATTAAAATAATTGACAAAACATGCAAAAAAGTACAAGTACCTACATAAACAATTGATAGAACATAACAGCAAAACAATGTCATATAATTTATTGGAGCAATCATTCCAGTTTCCATCTCTCATATATTGATATTTGGAAAATGGCCATAAAAAAGTTAATTACATAGCTGCAAGGGCAAAAGAAAATACATTATTATAAATTTTCGAGTAATCAACTCCAGAGTCCATTTTTGTTTAAAATGTTCTAAACATGATATACATACGTTTGGAAGGTTCCCCATCAAGCATTTCACCTAATTATTTAATCAAAATCATAATTCAATTAGTGCAATTTATTTTATACTTTAAAAAATTATATTTTCTATATAATTATTATACAAGTGAAATGTTCGAAATATAATATATTTTCCTTACAAAGGAATCATAAGATCCGCAAAACTCATCTTCCTGCAGAGTTTTAAATTTTGTTTGAACTGAATAAGTCACAAAAAAATTGATCAGAGCCGTCATTAAAGTAATAATTAATCTAGATATGATTATGCAAACATTTTAATAATGATGCTCACCTCCAATATCCAAACATGGGGAAAAGGTTTTATTCGCCTGTTGCGTCATACTTTCCGGAAAGAATTTGGCTATGAACTGGTCAACGCCATCGCCTTCAATTACTTGCCCATCATCTTTGAGCTACAATATTATGTAAAAAGCATCCATATACACTTTAATCAATTTACAAGAACAAATTGGTAGCTTTACTTTTAGCTTGATTTGACAAGTTAATGGGAAGTGAGTGTCATACCAGTCCAATATCCATCATCACACAACGTAAAATACACTATGGGAAATAGGAAAGCATAATTTAATTAGATCATGAAACCATTTTAATTCCCCTTAAGTTACTATAATTGCTTACATTCATCTTTTTGGATTTTTCTTTGCCATTTTTGAATTTCATTTTCTTGGTGCAACTGGAAATCCCTCCCAGCTGCATTTTAGTTAAATCCTGGACCACCGACCTGCAACTTTTTTCTTTTCCTTGGCCCGATACAATGATATCCTATTATAAGTTATAATTCAGCACATGCAAAAATATTAGCCACTTTGATTTCCAGAGTTTATTACAGAGAGTAAATAGTTTTCGCAACCTTACATGAGCCTCGAAGATTACTACAATTAAAAGAATCACAATTGGCAGACTCTTCATCTTCATGAATTATTTCAAAGAAAATCAAGTTTAAAATAATAATTGATAAGCGGTTATCCAAAATCGAAATAGTTTTACTAGAAAATCTACTCCCGGGTAGTTGTATTTTCTCCCTTAGCAAAGATGCAAAATATAACCTACTGAGCCACGCTAAATACTTCTTGCAACAACCTTTCTTATAATGCGGTGGCGTGTCAAAAACTGACACGTAATACCTTCACTCATATTTATAACCTCATATTTTCATGTAATGAGCTCATCATATTTCTGCAGAATGATTTTTATTTATTTTAGTTTTACGATTTATAATGAAATTTTCCTTTCTATATAAATTAATTGTTCTATCCACCCTTTGTCTACCAAACTTGTCAATGTCGCATTGAAATACATAATTGCTTCCCCCATTACATTTGCATCAGGAATAAAAATATGTAATTATAAAAGGTGCGGGGACAACATGTTGGTTCCAAATGTAATGGACTATTTCAATATCTGTCCGACGAGCCATATGCGCTATAAAAATCATATTGTGCACTTATATGTAAGTTGGAGTGGACCACACAGAAAAAGCTTAATTTAACTTGATGAATGATGATGATGAATTTAACATTTTAGCACTGTATATAGGGATGCCTAAATTAAATAGCTAGTCAATACATAAAATAGTATGCCATTTTTTTCCCGGCAGGCAAATGTAAACATATTTTCCGCAAGACCGGATATCATGACCTGACCTAACCAACGACATATGTAATAGGATTTTTGTTTATCTGCCAAAAATCAAATTTAAAAACAGAATCATATTGGGTAAGGTACGACTTCCCAACTCAGGTACTATTGCCTTGATTAAAAGTATGCTTATACATGACGCATAATGGGAATGAAACAAGCTTGATTGAAATCATAAGTGGAAGAACGACTGTAATTTCGTTTAGTCTTGTTTATTGTTCCTCGTCAGGCAGCAGTGTTTAAACCATCAATATTTTTATGTTTCCAAGAATTTATTCCTGAATAGCCTTCACACGTGGATCCCGTATGAATGTCAAAAAGTTAGAGTCTGGTCAGATCCCCAATTCAATATTTCCACCTGGTACTTTAGAAAGTAAATCGTATTGAATGATAGTTATGGAACCTGTTATTACTCAAAGTGTATAATTTGATGTAATTATCGATGCCAGAAATAATATATGTAGTCACATTAAATGCAAAAAAAAATCTACTAAAACAATAGCATAGCATTTATGACTCATGACATCATCATGAATGGGTGGTTGGAAAATTCCCCATTTTGACAAAACTCATTTCGCCAATCAGAATAAAAAAATTTTGCAAAAAGTTTGCAACATCCGAATATCCTAATTTACTTATGACTAGTCGTTGTGAATTATAAATCACGATATCTTTTTTCATTTCTCTATCTTTAGTACTGATTTACAGTAAATAATCAGATAATTCAAATTCGATCATCTAACACATTTTGTTAATAAATTGTTTGATGATGCACAACATCTTAATTTCAATCATCTTAGGATACGATGTTTACGTATGTACATAACTGCATGTCTGAAATGATCTGTCCTGTCGTGAGTTTATAAAGCCATTATGGAGCTAAAAAGTGCTTTATATTTTGCATTAATATCCCATTACTGTCAGCCAGACATGATTCATGACGCACAGGACGCAAAATTTTGCATGCATTGGCGAACTATTATTATTAGCCCATGAGGAGACTTGAAGACTGGGGAGAGCCAGTGGCTGGACAAGATTCAAGATTCAATATGCACGATTTCAGATAATACCTAATTGAACTTGTCGTTACACTAATAGAACAAATACTACAACCTGTAATTACCGATGATTGTTATAAGTACGTCATAGCTCCTAGCTTGGTGGCCGAACAATGATCAATGAAATATGAAATGGCTGGATAAATGAATTTATGAACTAAAAATTGGATTTGCATATGGAAGAAAAGAAGGAACAACTTTGTCTTCATAAACATTAAACTTGAGACAAGCACACAATACTGTAATAATGGCTTTCCTCTTTCCTTGAGCTTGTAAAGTCGTACTTTTTTATACGCTGCCAATTTTCTTTGTGTACATCTTTTGGATTAAGATGTTGATATTGACTAGATCTTAAAAGACCTTTCGATTTGACTCCTACAAAATTGCGCATCGTCACAATGTTCGTCTTTGCTTCTCTCACAGTCAGTCTCCCTATAAAAGGATTGAGTGCTTGTTTCAGACAGATCATTCCAAGGATATCTCTCTTTCCCACCAATAGACTATTTATTTTAAACATAGTTCTTATAAAAGACAACTAAAAATGGAGTCCAAGAATATTATTTTCTTTGGGGCGATCTTCCTTTGTGCCGTGATCTTATCGGAGCAAGCAAGGATAAATGTGTTTGAAATTCAGAGAAAGCAAGTGTTTGATATTGCCGTGCTGAGAAGCCAAAAACCTGTTGTCGCATACTTTACCAAACCGTTAGTTGAAATTAATTTGTACAAAACTAGCTGTAGTCAGTCGATTCAATCGTTAATGCAATATAATCTGATTCTTTTTTATTGATTCCATTTCAGATCTTGTGGCAAAGGAATCTGCGCCCGCATTCAAAATGATCTTGAGCAAATCGCAAGAGAACACAATGACATCCTGACGCTGGCTATAATTGATCTTGAAAAGTACCCCGAAATGAAGGATCAACTGGAAATTAAAAACATCCCAACCACCAGAGCATATTACAAGGGCAACTTGGAGGGACAGGTGAAAGGCCCCGTCTGGAACTCTATCAAGAGAATGGTGGATAAATTGTTGGAGGACAAATAAAGCATTTGACTGGCGTAATTTTTATCGCGATAATATATAACTTCATATAATGTATAGACATTTTTATTTCAACAAAAAATAAATATTATTACAACACGCTAGTTCAATTTATTTAATAAAAAATAAAAATTTCACTATGCAATTAAATAATTTAGAACCCATATTTATCCAACATTGCATCAATCCGTTTGCATGCGTGACTCCGATCTTCAAAATGAGACTCTGGGATGGGATTTCTCTTTTCTCTTAACCACCACGGGCTAATAAACCCTCGAAAATAATACAACTCCGCCCTCGCATTATGTCCGGGTATGTCATCAGGAACTAGAATCCCATTTTTTTTCATCGCATTTAAAAAATACTCCCGAACAGAATCGGCTACTTCCTGTTTTTCTCGATCAGATTCATTCTCCTCATCAACAGATCGTTCTTCATTAAACACACGCCACTCAGACGTATCCGCATCCACAAAGCTGAATCCAGTAAACCATTCATCATCCACTGGATAGGCTCCTGCCCATTCGAAATCAACAAAGCCAGTGATTTCCAAACTTTCCTCGTCCACCAAAATGTTCCTTGGTTCCAGATCCCCGTGACAGAATACGAAAGGGACGTTCTCTAAAGCTTCTTTGTCAAAGCCGGCAGGTACCGTCTCAATGGATTTGAAGGCATCGACAAATTTTTCAATTCTTGTCAAGCGTTCCTCATACCCTTCTGCTTCATGCATGAATTTGTGCTTTCGCAAAAAATTTAGTTCCGTTTCACAGGAATTCGTGAAGAAATCCAGGTATGTGGTGTAAGGACCGCCATCAAATTCGACACCTTTCCCAATCTTCAATATGTCATCGTCTCCATCAATGATATCCCTCTGGGGATCCACCCCAATCCCAAATGAACTCCCGATAAAGTCTGAGGCAAAATGGAATGAGCCGATCTCATTAAAAGTCACGTTTAGCATGGGGGCAAATATTTTAGCCAACTGGTCCACAATCCCCATTTTATCTTTTAGGTCCAGCTTGTTCCAAACATGTTCCAAGACTTCCCCCTTCAGCTTCTCCATTAAAATGTATTCTGCATTTACTCCAGAGCTCTCCCTGTCTGTGCAATAGCCGAATACTTTTGGGATTCGAACGGATGGCCAATGTTTGGCAAGGTAGAATAGAGCACACAGCTCATTTTCAATTTTGTATCGAGTCCATAATCGACCTGTGAGTCGAATTATAAATTCTTCCTCTCCCTCAGATTCATTATCTGAATTGATTGTAGTCACAATGTAAACGCGATTGTTATATCCTCTGTTAATATGAGACATGCGGATGGCACGGCGGCCTGGGAAATGTCTCTGAATTATTATGTCGGCTTGGTCAAGAGTTATTTTTATACCCTTTTTGGGACCGTGCTCCTCGTTTTCCTCGACAGTCTCCTTGTCTAATGATGTTGAAGACATTTTAAGTTTTACTTTTTTTTTGTTCTGAAAATTTCACACCTTCCTGCTAAAAAGGAGACTACGAATCTGAAGAAACTTTGTCACTGCTTCTGTTTTATATTGCAGCAATTTTCTCCAAGAAGGTAAAAATATGACAAAAACGTAAGAGAAACGAAAGGAAAACGTCAAGAAGAAAACAAGTTGTTTTCTCTTTCTTGTTTGATAAGAAAATCTAAAGGTCGAAATCTTTCTCTATTTAATTATTAACTTTGTCAAGCTGCAGTAGAAGTGAACGAGAAAACCAGTTTGAGATATATATAGACCGCATAAGAGAGGTTATATAAGAGATTTATCTATGACTATGCCCACTCCACACCACACCAGACAGATAAATATAGACATAGCATAGGTTGCTAATGATAATTGATGAATTGAATGGAACATGCATGGGACATTTGCCCGCAAACACCTGTTCATATTAAATGCTACATATTTTGATGATGATGATGTCATTGTTTGCCAAGCGTCATATTGATCTTTTAGCACGAGTCTCTCCACTCTAAATTATCAGATCTACTGAATCTCGTGGTAAAATATTCAAGTGCAATGTTCCATCGTCATAATATCATCACGGTGAATTAGTTGGTGATTCATGTTTTTGTGACAACAATTAACTAAATATTCCTTACATAATGCATGTGTATTAAACTTGTCCCAAACTTCAGAGGAACCATGTTGTTGCGTCGAATTGTTCAGATGTCACAATTTCCTTTCTAAAAAAGGACAGATCTAATCCTTTCTAAGATAAGAAGATTGCATAAAACGGTGAAAGCGGGCATTTTCGTGCATGCGCCCAGCTTGCAGAAGTCAAATAGAAAGCGTTGGCCAATGAGAGCATCACCCATCAGCTTTAGCAAGCATCTAAAAAAGTACATAGCAAAAATTGCCATTGCAAAAAGGAAGCCCAGCCAGAGACACTCTTTCTCCGGCCATGAGAAACAGACAACAAATTTCCAAAGATTCCATCTAAATAGTTTATCATGATTTTGATCAGAATCAGTTCTCATGAGACATGTACCCATGATGCTGGATTAGCAAATTACATGGCCAATGAATGGCTCAGCATAACTACTGGAACTGTAGAATTAAGTCTCACAAAACTCTCCATCAGATTATCATTCCCCAACATTCATTATAGCCAACTACAGGATTAGTTTTATGAGACATTCCAATCCAACCATGCCGAAATACATATCTGCTATAAAATGGGTCTGCCTGTTTGGCACTTTGGAAGCTGCTTCAGTCAGCAACATGATATATTTTAGCACATGCCTAACTACAATCATAAAACAATTTCTGCTAATTAACATAAAAGATTAGAGATCGTGAGATAGTGGAAAAGTAACGGAATGCACATGTGTGCATCCTCAGCCTGAGTTTTGATGATGGTGAGGGTGCCAATGCCAAAAATACCTTGCATAAAAGGTGTGCCCGCAAAAAAGAATCCTGCTTACTACATGATTTTTCCCATGCAGATCTGCAAAATAAAATCTCATGTTTCTGTCCCCACTTGATTCTTACTACCAATTTTTTTTAAACCTATTTAGTTCAAACCTACACACTTAATACATATTGGAAAGTTGTAAATTTTAATGCAAGCTAATCAACTGCAGAGCCTATTATCTGGTTGGTCCAAACTCTTCATGCATGTCATCCCATGTCCTATGTCCCATGTCCCATTTATTTTTGTAGCTATCTTATATACATATTATGTAACATATATGCATACATACACAACGTGAAGAAGTAGGTATTATGTGAACAAACTGCATCCTTTTTGTCACTCTCTCCCCTTTTTATCCACACACACATTTCCTGCAATAAATTCTCAGATGGTGTTTCTCCTCAGCCCGGGATCTTCTTGTGCTCCTCTCCGGACTAAAAAACTTGCCTTGTGCCCAATGCAATGTTATGTTTATGTGTATGAGAAAGTTTTGCAAATAGTCTGAGGTGAAATAAAGATACAAAAAAAGCTAGATCGTTTGTGATTATGCTCATTCATGATCAGGTCATAATCATACTTCCTTTGCGATGTGCAGTTAAAAGCGAAACGAGTTGTTTCAATTCAGGGAAAGCACATTTAACTTCCATAATAATCATAATCATAATCACCCCGAAGAAGAAATAATTGCAAAATAATATGCACCAGTAAAAACGATTGTCCTTCCAATTATCAAGTCTCCAATCCATGTAATTGTAAAGATGTGTTCAAAGCAAGAATGGTTTCCACTCAAGTTGTCTTTGTTGGAATTGGGAAGTGTCAATAAGTCAAGTACAAAGGGGATCGTGTAACGTAACTGAGGCACGCCTGCATGTCATAATTGAATCATTTATTGCTAGTCATAGTCATATTTTTAGGAGAACGAAAGCGCAACGAAATCCCATTTAGAAAGGGAGCAATAAGCGGAGACCTAGTTGAGATTTATTGAGATCTTCCTGTAATAGTTGGAGTTAATGATAGTGCACATTGGAAAGGGGCTTCAGAACCCATCGCCCTCATCATCATTTAGAGAGATGCGGTGCAACACGTTCGTTTGTTGCCTCACCATTGTCATGTTTGCCGCAGTGGCGTTCGTATCGTTACCATTTATCTTCCAACGGGATGGCCGCCCTCATGTGGTGCTCAAAAGGGTGGTGGACTACCTGGATAGGATTGAGAAATTGGATGAGAAGGTACATAATTGATAGATTTGCAAATCAATTCGCAATCGTTTCATTGATGGATTGAATATGGGAAACTGATTGGTTTATATTTTGCTAATTGGGTGTTGGCGATATAGTTTCAGAACATAATCAACACAGACCCTTTCGGTGACCTGTACAGCCGAGTAAGACCGACGTACGATGCCTTTATAAGTATTAAGACCCAGGTTGGAATATACGAGAAAATGGAAAGGATTCCTGGAGGGCCGAAAAATTTCATGCAAACAGCACTCAAGGTGGTGGAGGAGACGTCAAAGAAAATCCACGAGTTCGAGAGTGAGGTAGGAAGTTGAACAAGTTACTAACTTGCTAGCATATATGTAGATGAAATCATTCGTTGCAATAATTGTTTCCAATTTGCTTCGATTTCCAGTACAGACTGATAGTTGCCAGATCAGGGAAAGCGTATACCAAGCTGAGGCAACTGTTTGATAAATTGCTAAATGATTTCGAAATGGTATTTGACGACAGAGATGACGACACACTCAACTCTCTGGGAGTGATCCTGGATGGGAATACAGATCTCGAGATTACCATAAATGAGCGGGGCCAAACAGTTCAGCAAGTACTCCAGGACCTGGTGGAACTGTTCGAGAAGAGGGAGACCTTAGACGCGGAGCTGAGAACTGCCGTCACTGAACTCAACATAGAGACGCCAGAAGACTTTGATGGGACGAAGGCGGCTCCCTTAGCAGATGAGGTGTTTGCGATTGAGTTGCTCATTCAACAAATCATTGAAGAGAGTGGGAGGCTCATTGCTAGTGTTATACCGAGGATTGAGAGCGCAGTTAAAAGTTTCGGGAAGGCGATGGGGGACTCCTTAGAACAGGTAGAAAATAAAACTGAAATAAAATCATTTCATTCATTTTTAAAAAAATGTACAAACTATTTCATGCCTTGATTTTTTTCTGCAGTTTGACAGATCGAAAACTCGCTACGAAAAGATAGTGGATGGCCTAGATCAGGACGTGATGAACGTTCGGAAACGAATAGAAGATTTAAAGGTGTACCGGAAGAGAGAGGAATTCTAGTGAAAATATAATATATTTTTAACCAAGTTAATGTACTCGTAGTTGGTAAACGTAACAAATTGTGAACTTATATGAATACGACATGTGCAACGTCATGACATGGTATTCATTTCTATCAATCAGCATTTAAGGAACTGGATGATTCGGAAAGCTTCCCTGAAATACCTGAATACTGCGACAAAAGTTGAGATTCTTCCTTAGTGCCCTTATAATTACTATGTTTTATGCTTCATATGAACCATTACTATTGTATCGATTTTTAAATAACAATTATAGTGTACCTAATTTAAGTCAACAATCATTTACAAAATGCAGATCGGATGCATTTGAATTTATGCGTAACGAACAAATACGTTTGTCTTCTTCTAATCCTCTGTTATTTTTTAATGTTAAGAAACCCTTTGACCACCCACTCCGTGTATCTCTCTTTGCATTTACTCAAAAACCCAAATAATTTATGTAAGTTATGAACATGGATAATAATTTTTTTATTTAAATTTAACTCGAACATGTTAAATCTTCTTCTAATTTGCTATCAAACTATAATACATTACATTTTCTGTACATTCTTGTTAACCCACGCATTTTCTGGAATCTGCCTGTGATATCCAAATATCTTCTTTAAAATTAGGATGATTATATATGATGAGGAAGATTTAAAAAAGCGTTTAAATGACGAAATACCTATTTAATGGATTAATTTTAACCAGTAGCCTGAAAACAATTTTAGCAGAGCGAGATATCATCCTCTATATGAATTTAAATAGTGAACAAATAAAAAAGGAAAGTTGAAAACTGAATCTTTGTCGAAACCAACCAATATTATTGTTCTGCATGTTTCATGATTGATTGATTGAATCCCATTCTGTAATGCATATTTTCAAAATTGAACGTTTCCTGTTCAGGTATTTTATTTCCTAACTTACGATAATCTGACTACATGGACTACACAAATTCCTGCATAATAAAATTATTATGTATCGTATTGCAATACTGAGACCAAGCAACCGTACATTAAATGAAAACATAAAGCTTGTAACCCGATATGTAATTAATGCATAAAGTTTTGATGCATTCAATTATGCTAATAGTTTCCATTGATGGTGCATCTTGGCATGAAAAATGTATCAAGACGTCATGAAAGTTTCATTTTCTGTATAACAAGCTAAGTGTACTCGTGCTCATTGTTAATTCCGACAGAATCGTAAGCAGGTATAAACACTGAAGAATACGTTTTATAATTTACAACGTGACTCAGATAGGAATGAATCAATTACCTTTTATAAATTAAAGCTATCCTTGCATACAATCTTTTTACTAGGTCGTCTAACATTGTCAATCAGGACTGAATGAAAGAATGGCTGAATCCGACCAACACTCTACTGGGAAGCCCCATACAAGTTCAGCTTCACGCGTTAGGCGAAGTAGTCCGGAAGACACATTTGATTCCGATGAATCCTGCTGGTCAGGGTCGGAACATTCGGATGAGGAGTTTAACGACGGTCGAAATCCGGAAAATATGAAGGCTCGACTGGGATCACTTCCTCATCACGGTGATTCCTCCATTTCCTCCGAACCGGCTAACACAATATCTGAAGCCAACTCACCGTCAACTGTATATGAACCGGATGTAAATGTTAAGGAACCGAAGTACCACGCGACAGTTTCAGCTATTAAGTCATCAATCCGTGTTATTTTGGACAGGGAGAATGTGGAGTTAAGAAAGGAGGAGCTGAATTTCATTAAAGAGGATGCAGAATCTCAAAAATGTGTCCATACCAAATGGAACGATACACTTCAGAATATTGAAGATGTTGAGCAGCACCAAACTGATGAGGATGGCAACTGGGATGAATATGATTATGATGCTGACAATAATGCACGAGCGATGACTACAGTCCTTCCAATAGAAATTAACAATGCCAAACTTCCAGGTAATACCTCCGTAATTTTTAAGCAGAATCCTGCCGTGGATTGGGCTGCTTCGGAATCCGTTTCTGAAAAAGACGACCGCTCTGACATTGGAAGCGAGCCGGATAATAATAATGTAGAACCTGCAGAGGAGGATATACCTGCAAAACTTAGTTTCAGGGAAGATCCTCCCACTCCTTTGGAACGGATAGTGGCTCCTGACAGTCCTCCACAAATGGCACAATCTTCTGTAAACGACGAGCTCACAAATCATCCGGATTCCCTAAAGCGATCACCCTCATCTTCATCCAGTAAAAGATTCTTCTCCAGATTTTTGACAGCCGACAACCGGAAACCATCAAATCAATCTTTCATGAGGAGCTCTTCCTTACCCACTCCTCTGTCCGAACTGATCCTTGACAGCCCAAGCAAATTAGTTTCTTTTTCAATTGACGAGCCCCCGACGAACAGCCCTGATGAGGAAAATGTGGAAGTGAAAGAGCCATTACCTGTTGTAAGAGAAGGAAGTAAAACTAAAGGTTTTGTTCACAAACTTAAGAAAACTCTCGGGGTCGGTTCGAGTAAAGCCCAAAAAGAGAAATCGAAGCTAAAACTGTCTCCCTCTACACAACTTTCAAATGTCACTGCAGCCATCAGTGATCCTTGCCTCTCGACAATTCAAAGTAACCAAAATCTTAACCCGGGCCAGACCAATGTTGGAACATTAACCAGTCCACCAACTTACGAGGTCCTTATGGAGCGTTTAAGGGAATCCAACAATGCCTATTTGGAAAACACATTCATCAGGGTGCAAGAAGGTGGACAGGATGGGCCCAGTCGTGAAGGAGCACTTCCTCCGGAACACCAACCCTTCCATGCAGCCGATGTCACTGGGCAATTATCAAGGGCCAACATGAATCCAATGAACAGGTAAATAAATAAATATGCATAAATAATTCTTAAATCACACCATTTTAAATATATTCTCCTTAGTCGGTCGCTTTCATTTTATTTCATATATCTCTATTAAATAGGTTTTATGCGATGTCATATAAATATTATTCAATAGTTAATTTATTACGAAACGCTTGAAACTTAACAAAAAAATAGGTACAATATAAGATAGGTTTTGGTACATGACTAAAAATGCTACTCATTTCAACTGAAGGCTGATGTGATAATGCTAGTAAAAATCATAAGTAATTTCACACGGTCTATTAAATATTAATTACCTCGTTCCACTTGTGTACTTGTAAATCTGCCAGTGTTAGCCATCATTATATTGTCACACAAGTAATACTAGTCATTGTTTAGGTACGGTTATCTACTGTTAGCAATTGCAGGATTATGGGTTACATTTACATGGCCACATGTCATGCCGAAAATGGATTTTGATCAAGTTTGATCGAACATGTAAAGATACAGGTTAGCTGGTTGGATTCCAATTTATGACAAAAGACTTAAATTGTGTACCATATTGGTAATCAGGAATTTTGAAGGAGACTTGACAAATTGCTTAAAAATCATTCATGACTAAAAAATCAATTACGAACATACATATCTATGGATAGGTAATTGAGATTGAAATCCTTCCCAAGAGTTCAATTACTAGTCGTTTTTAATTTGGCAGGTGTGACTACTATATCTATTTAGTCGGTTCACTAATTAATACATTTTAATTCCCTTAGTTTGGCAAATGTTGATGTCTTTAATTTGCGGCTGAGTCTAATTCCTCATTGTAGCTACATTCCTATACTACTAACTATTCAAATCTCACAATTTTTGTTGAAAGCAGTTAGGTTGAGAAAGTGGTATACTGATAATATGAGCGAATTAATCAGTAAGTAATTTTAAATAATGACTTGACAAAATGTACGGTAGGGTTGCAGAAATATGGAGAAAGTAATAATATTTTTTTGTCATTTTATAAATGTAATTAATTTCGCGTTTTAATTTCTCTAAATTTGAATTATCCAAAGATGAAGGCACTTCAATTTTTTTTTTTAAAGAAATAGGTCATTTATATTTTTAGAAGATTATTTTTATGCGATAAATGTGAACGGTGATGATGATGTGATTTTCTAATCTAGCTATTCTAAATAAGAGCGAGCTAGCTTGCGAAGAGTAAAAGCATGAAATTTGCTCGTCCAAGAGATTCTATTTCTCGCAGATTTGAACTACACTTGACTCAAAAAGCAAATGTTAAATTATATTGATTGTTTGTTCATACTTAATTTTCCTCCCAGTCCTGAGATTCGTTAAAAATATTATGTAGTTAAAATGATAATTGATTAGCTTCGTGTATGTAAGTATATATTTAGGTACCTAAACATTTCCTAACCGAAATATTACGCTTGTTTTAGGCCCGAGAATTGTTCAATTCTGAATTCTGTACAAAAATGTAGAGTCGATTTCTATTAGCTTAAGGATAAGTAGCTGTCTCACAAAAATCTCATATGCGCCGTGACCTCCGACCTTCAGCTTTCAGCCACAATGATATTTGTTTGGTGGGAAGATGGAAAGATGAAAAGATACACACGTTTTAAGAAAGTGTTCATTAGGATGATGCGGAACTTAGTAGCGCCTACCTCCATTCCTATATCTACTCCGCGACCTTTTGGCATTTTTCCATTTCTTCCTCCTTCCGCTGGAAGGTGGCTTGACTTTCCCCTTCAGTCTAAAAATAGGTTTATCAAAGGCCATATGCTAGCCTCCTTCACCAACCCTAAACAACTGAACTCGGATTAAGGTGTGGGTCTTCTCTAGAATGATTTGTTCCACCGTGTAGTTCAAATTGGACAGTCCGTCCGAGTTGAAGCGGTGCTTCCCCTTTTGGAGCACTTTGTACCTCTGCATGTTCAGCTTTTGTTGGCGATGCTTCAGCATTTTGTACCTGGCCACGCTAGGTGATGGTCTGGAAATGAATAGGCCATGGAAGGCGATCCTCCCGGCCATGTCATCGTCCTCTGCCCCCCACCCCCAGAACATGTTGCTGAAACCGTTGACCTTAGTGAAATGCTCTTTGGTCAGAGCGGAAATCCCTCCAAAGATGGTTTTGTAGGGGAGTTGATATTTCATCTTGTCCACTGCCACGGACATATGTCGGGGTTGGACTGGACAATCATATAAATTGTAGTCGTTCTCTGGGATCAGGTCCACATCATGAAAAATAAAGCATTGCCAGTGGGCAAACCGCTTGTTGGCCTCCACAAAGCCGACGTTGAAGAGCATGGCCCTGTTAAATGGCTCATTTTTGGAGCTCCCTCCCTGCTCAATCACAAACACGTTGAATTCCACTTGCTGCCTCTTCAGCATTGGAATTAGATTATGGAGGAAGAGGCGCAAGTGGTCCTCCCTATCTCTAAATGGCACAATTATGGCAACCCTACTATTCGCCTGGCAATTAGAGGGCTTATAGTGACCTCCCAGTTCCAACTCGTTATTTTGCCTGCCAATGTCTGCCAAGCTGGGCGCTTGTAGTCTTACTCTCACATAGCCCATCAGGAGAGGGGAGACGGATGGACAGGAAGGCATTGGTGAAAGTGTGGATGATAAGCTGGGCTCCACCGTGCTATTTGACTGGCTGAGGTTGAGAGGGCTTACTGTAATAATACTTTGATTTTCACTAATTTTTGTAATGTTGCTGACTAGTAGAGGACTACTGCTGCTGTTGCTACTGCTATTACTAACAAAACTCACTTTCCCCCCTGACTCTAATTTCAGTCTTGTGGCAAGATTTCCCGGCATGATTGATGATGATTGATTTAAGCGAGAATTTGCTTGATATAATAAATTAGCTAGCTGTGGCTCTTGCTGAGGTACTGGTAGCGAGTTGGGAGACCCTGAATTCAGATCCTCCTCTTCATCCAGAAGAGGAGGCGGACTGAAATGATTTAGAATGTAGAATACGGAATTTTCATGTGGCTGTCGCCACGAATAGGATGGGGGAGGGGCTTGATGTGGCGCAGGGGCTATTGAGGTCGAATCTATTTCTCCCAGTTGTGTGGACGATGATGATAGTGATGTGGTAATTGTGATGGCTGCGGCTGAGGAGGGTCCCCCAGAGGTACTGGTGGAACCCGTGAGAGCTCCATTCTTCAACGGGTAAAAGTAAAAGTACTGGATGGTGACGAGAACGAAAAGTACTGCGGCAATGCTTTTGTACAGCGTCCGGGCCATGATGATGAGTTCGACGAGATTCGATTTTGGAAAGACAGGAATAAGTACTTCTAGTATAAGCACAATATACTTAAGTCAAGGGCTGCCTTTTCATACTCTGATGATGCGATGCGATTTGTTTTCTTGCGTCCTTAACAGGAAGTCATTATATCTCCGTTTCTCTGACTTGAACATTAAGCACCGAGATCCAATTAAACTCTTAAAATGAAGAGGATGATTGACTAGATTTACGCTTTACAAAGGAAGTAGCTGTGGGTCAGGATCAGAATGGGGATTGACTACGATAGTTTGTCCATTTCCTTGTTACAGTTCACCTTCGTTGTTTCAGGGTTCTTTCTTTTCCATGAAATTCCACTTTTCCGTCCAGAGTCCAGGCGACTCATAATACGTTCTGGACTCCGCGGAATAGCTTATCCTTTTCTTATTAATCGCCATTTATTTAGTCTTAAGTAAATAATTTCTACAGAATACTTCACAGTTTCACTTTCAATTAGAATCTATTTGGGATTTGGCAACTCTAAATCTATTTCTCCATTAATTCTATTTTGCATGGAAATACCGTGTGGTTAGGAAGACAGCATCCTGCCATATATCATGATTTTCTTCTTAAAAGGTGCAGCCACAATGACGATTGATTACGTAGGATGATGTGCTGGTGATATTAAGTAGACTTTGTCAGTTTTGTTAGTGGAAGCATTCGTGGCAATAATACTGAAGAATTACATATAGCTTATTCTTGGCAAGAAATAATTTTCTATCCATTGATTCGAGTTAAAGCCTAATTTCACCGGTTGGCTTTTCTCATTTTTAAGTAAATATTTACTTTAGCTTTTTATAGTTTTTTTGCGAATAGTTTACTTCGTGAATGACTCTAGACAGCTTCCGTAATAAATAATGGTTAAGTAAGGTTCATTCATTCGTATTCCTATTCGAGTGTGTCTATTGTTGATGGCTGCACTGTGCACGACGCGACGGAGGAGGAACTAGTTAATGCTCATGTTTCGTTGTTGCCGAAATCTTGGTCATATCATGAGGTTGATGATGGTGATTATGTCTGCATATCTGTTTCTGTCCTGCTTGGTTCATGGCTTAAGGAAACGTTCATGTTGATGAAAAGTGCTCATTTAATGGGTTATTAGGCAGGAGGAACCAAACCACCACCACCTGTAATACACAATTAAAAACAATAAATAAATCATCATCATGAACACCCCTTCTACATAATTAATATGTCATGTCATGGTCATGCATGCGAAACGAGGCGGAGTATTCTCTCCACACGCTATTGTTTGCGATCCTCCAGAAGGAAAAAGTAGTCACACGGGATGAGTTTAAGAGTTGGGATTTGGATTGGGAACGAGGAAGAAAAGAAATGAGAGATGGCTCATTATGCACATAATTCAGTAATTTGGCTTAATTGGATCAACAACAACGTGAAGGGGAGAATATTCCAAGCCATGATGTTCAACATGCTGACTTTAATATTAATAATGAAATGACTTTTACTTTTGAAAACATGGTGGTTTCTGAAAGTCACGAGCAAGATTGATTGATGAAGTTGTAGGACCATCAAAATTCCAAAACTGTTTTCTGGGACTTTGTAATGAACAGGTCGTTGATCATGGTTAGAATTCTGAGACTCAATTAATGAGTATTGTAGTAATTAACAAACGATCTCATTCCAATTAATATCTGCATGTTCCCCTTGTCCCCAAAATGACACTTTTATTAGCACAATCCAATATCACTCACTACATGTGCCACTTTTATTAGCACAATCCAATATCACTCACTACATGTGCACCATTATATCATAACTTTATAATGTACACACGTAACTTTATGAGGGCAATGTGAAAATCTCTTGCCTGAACCCATTTATCTTTTAACCACAGTCAAAATTAAGTTCCATCTCCATTAACTCTTAATAATATCATTACTGACTATAAGTTAGCTTTATAGGTAATTCAGCGAAATAAGTACATTCATCCGATTAAGTATTATGCAGCACGACCTTCTTTAAAAATCATATTCGAGTCTCTGCTGTTTCTCCTGATCCATTTGCTT
Source organism: Pseudosinella alba (assembly GCA_034700485.1). Taxonomy (NCBI): domain Eukaryota; kingdom Metazoa; phylum Arthropoda; class Collembola; order Entomobryomorpha; family Entomobryidae; genus Pseudosinella; species Pseudosinella alba. The sequence continues at coordinate 17,344 of JAQIXQ010000266.1, read as the reverse complement.
ACGTTATTAGCACAGGGGAAAAATGTGCGAACCAGAGAGTGAGTGCCACTGGAATGATCTTAATGAGCTCTCTATTTATGCGAAAAGGAGGAATAGCACGGAGTCTGTGTGACTCTCTCACTCTGTTCCTCACTATTTACGTAATACATCTCTCTGAAGATTTTTTTACACAAGAGCCAGGGCAAATGTGGGAAAGGATCAGCAGAGAAAAAAAATTGTATTCTCTATTCTCTTGTACAGCTCCCGTCGGTGTTTCAGCCTCATCACATATATCAGATCAGGATTCAATATGCAGGATCGTCTTCATGTTTGACTGTGGAGACCCCACAAGACACACACGGACACAAGTAGTTTATGGAAATCTATCAAACAAGCTCATGCAAATGTTATTCCCATTATATTCCTTCTCCCCTCTGCCTGCTCATCTTCGTGATGATGATCCGCTTCACCAAATATATTTATCAAACTTTGATATGTACATACATGAGCCTATTATAAGAAGCCTCAGCAATATATTATAACATCAAAAAAAAACCTCTGATCTGATATTCTCTGATGGCATGATGGTGGTGGTGGTCATGATCATTTCGTTGTTATTGTTATTATACCTTACCTATTCACCACATCACATCACATCACCAAGTCACGGCAAAATCTTGTATAGTAATATGCCTGGCCATCCTCATCATTATCATTATGATGATGATCACATTTATCCCATGATTCCATGCTCATCTTCCACTTTGTCTATTATTCAGTTCAATGGAAGAAGTAGCGAAATATGTTACGTAAATGCAGGCAAGGTAAGAGGATATGATCATGATCATCAAAGGCTACTGCTGCATTGTAATAATAATGTAAGCCATGATCCATGATGGGAGTCTGAGACTATGACTATGACTTGTTACTCGTTTTTGCTTTGTGATTTCATTCCAAGTTTTTTATTCCATTCCAAGTCCAAATTCAACATGGCTTGTTTAAGAAACTTGTCTGTGTAGTTTGGTCTGGTCTTCACTTTTCTCTTGGTTGGATATGATATGGGATGTTTCAAAGGATTTCGACTCAGGGAACAGAACAGGGTCGACTGTACTATAAATCTGATGAGCTTTGTGTATTGTTGTTCGTCCAGTTTTGCTCTATTTGGTTTGGTAAGAAAGGAGGCGGAATAAGGCTGAACCCAACTGAGCTGAACTGAACTGAGAGTTTGATTTTTAGGTACACTTCAGCTCGGTCTATGTGTCTATGTGAGATATGGATGAATGTGAATGCTGGGAATAGTTGCCAATTTTGTAGTTTGTAGTAAGTAGAGGTTGAGGAGACCAAAGTAACATGAGCTTTTTGTGGTGGGGCAACATCTGCAGTGGGATAGTGGGAAACACTTTATTGTTGGCTCTCTCGTTAAGAATGAATGAAGTAAGAAGGATATTTTTGCATGCCATTGCCATTCATGAGAAAAAAGTAGCCTTTATCATTGTTATTGGTTTTGGAATTCTTAAGTGCTTTGTTTCAGCTTGGTTTTGGGTCTGTTACAGGCTGACAGGATTCTCATGAGTTTTGTTACGTGATGTTGTTTTTGCTTAAAGTGGCACATCATATTGCATCATGAGTCATATCAAATCAAATCATGCACTAACTTTGCATGTTTTATTTTATTCCCAAAAGTTGGAGAACATTACATGTCCCACATGTAGGGAAACAATGCGCAATATGATTATGCCTTTCGAATGTAATAATTTTCAAAAGAAAAATAATTCTAGATTTTTGTAGGAAATGGCATTTTAGTGGAGTCTGCTTTACTTACGTAACAGCATTCATGACTCAGCCTATGTCTAAATTGCATTCAACCTTAACTTCCTCCTCGCCGCATTATGTCACGGTGGTGGGATTGCGTTCTGTTTCAACTCATGTTCCAATTCCAATGCTCCATCGCGTCAGATCTCAATATATCCCAGTAGGATCGTATTTTTACCAGAAATATACTGGATAAAGGCAATTTTGCCGGTACAAAAGCGTTATTGCCATATTATGCTTACGTAGATAAGGAACTGCATACATTTCCCGATAGTGAGTTGTAGCAAACAATTCACTAATTTAGTTTTATGCCTACATACGAAAAATGTCTAACTTTTTTTGTTGGCATTCCAAATGACTAAGGCAATATCAGCATCAATCTCGATGTAATGTCCGTTGGCCCTTCCCATTAGAATAATTGGGCTATTATAGTTAGACAACGCTTTCATTCAAGTTCCAGTCTCCTCCAATTCCAAAAATTCCAACTAACGTATGTGTGCGGATTCCTCCCTCTTTGTCAATTTACGCAATAGACATTTTTTTTACAAGAGAACAATCAACATTTAACATTTCCCTGTGCATCAAATCCAATCCAGGGAAAAAACATTCTAGACAGATTGCATGCAACAGTGTAATGTAAAGTAAGCCGAGTCTAATTTCATTATTACATGGTCCATAACTTTTTATGACTTTTTATATTTGACTGGAGGAATGATTGCGTTGGTGGAATTGGAGAATGATATGATATGAAATAAAAATCCAGCCGTTCTTGAGGCTTCAGCATGGCTTTCGACATTCCACCTTGGTTTTGATAGCCACGTGTTTTTATCTTTAAAAAATAATAAGCTGATTAAGAACTGTCCATAAATGACCATCATATAATGATGGTAATTCAAGGCTAAATTCATTTTGTCTTCCGACGAGGAACATGCATTAGTTAAGTAATTTCCCACAGATGTTTCATCAGAGTAATGAAGTGGATTATGTTTAGGGTCTATATGGAAATGGAATCAAGAGTGTGGGACCTTTTTGATGATGATGGAAGTGGGAAACCAGCAATTTCTTTTTATGGTTGCTTGTTAGCACTTACTCGTATGACTCTAGTGCTTGGTATGTATGATGGAAGTAAAATAATAGCTTAGGAAAGTAATTTAATATAACTCTTATAATAATAAAACTGATAATGACTTTATATAAAAGGTAACGATTGGCTCAAGTCGTGGAAGGTTATGATATGATATTAGCACATACTTCATATGTAACTCGTTAGCAGTATTATTTGAAATGTCAGCGTGATCATCGACATCAAAGCAACTTTAGCATTTGGCCCGGTAGGCTTTCAATTCATGAACGTTCCATTTATGATAAGAAATGTTTTATGAGCATTATGGAATATTTAACATTATCTCCCATCTTTACGGATCAGCAGCTGGAGGGGGTGGGTGGGAAAAGATAAATGTCACTGACTCACTGACTGGCATATTATTATCGATCGATCGATCCAAATTCATGACTTTCCAGAATCCATCTCTATCCATGAGAACCTTTTCCCTTGCCGTAATTACGTATCTTACATGAAAGGAGAGGCGGAAGAATGATATTTCGGTTGAACGAGCAAGCTAGCGACTTTATTATTATCGTCATCATTATCATCATTAAGGAACAATATAAATGGGAATTGTATAGAGAGGTGGGCATATTCGCATTGTACTTTGTATAAGACTAGAAAAAGTCGTTTAGAAATAGTAGAAAAATATGGGGTACTTCATGGGCATAAATGAGGAGGGTAAGCTCAAAGTCTATTCATCCCCTTCGTCGGTCTCTGCACCCTCTGTTATCGCACCCACATCTCCGGAGTCTCCGTCAGCTTGACCGCATTTGGATATCCAGACTCGGTACTTGGGTCGGCCAGAGGGGGTGATAAGGGCGCTCACCTGCAGAAAATTTAAGCAGAAATATATATAATGCCATATTTTGATTTTTGCATGCGGGCTAGGTTTTTAAATCAAGGAACTATAAAAGATCTTGAAAGAGTTTACCTTGTCTAGAATCTCCATTCCCATAATAACTTTGCCAACAACCACGTTTACTCCATTGAGTGCCTCCAACTTCTTTGCAGTGATGAGGAATTGAGATGCATTCGTGTCTAATGAGAAGTTAAAGTTTTGATTAGCTTATCATCAATCACTCTCTGGCAGATAACTCAAATGACGAATAATTTACTGCTCACCCTTTCCAGCATTGACCATTGAGACGGTTCCCGGGGTATTGTGCTTCAACCTAAAGTTCTCATCAGGGAAGCTATCCCCATAAATGCTTTTTCCACAGCCTTTTCCCTCCCTTCCAGAGACATCCCCACCCTGCCATAGTATTCCTGGGATGATCCTGTGAATTTCAGTGCATTTGTAGGAGAGGCCCCTCTCCCCGGTACAAAGAGCTCGGAAGTTCTCAGCGCTGAAGGGGACCACATCCGCTCTCAGTTCAATGATGATCTGACCCAGTGGCTCCTGGTCGGTTTCCAATTCCAAGAAAACTTTGGGTCTGGGGCATTTAGCGGCGTTCCCAAAAGCATAGTCAGCATATTGATCCCAGGTATGATGGGGAGGGACCTTCCAATGCAAGGGGTAGTATGAGGTCAGCTCCATCACCTTCTCTTGTCGGGCATAGTCCTCGAGCTGCTCCTTTCTGGAGTAGACCGGCTTGGTGGATTCAATCCTTTGGTACATTTTCAAATTGTCGAAGGTGATTTGAAGGAGCTTCATTTGTCTGTCCCGACTTTTGTTGCCAGAACCGGCGTGGATACCGTGTCGCACCCGATTGTCAATCGTCGGCTGAAATCAATTGTAGAAACAATCATGGATTTCATGTACAAAGTTTTAGAAATGAGACATTAACTGACTTTGCCAACTATTAACAATACCTCGCCTTCCATTATGGTAGCAATGCGATGAAGCATCCTGGCATTCTCCTGTTCAATCCGGACAAATTCAGAAACGGACTTATTGAAGTTGGCAGGGGAGCTGTAGGTGCTTTTGCGAACAATGGGGCTCGTGGAGTCCACCTTGGGCTTTGCAGTCATCACCCTTTCCCGATGTTGAGTCCAATCCATCTTCCTTGGGGGGTAGTCCGGGTCATCCGGTCGGTACTTTGGCCGCTGAAATTGAAAAGAAAAACCTAAGTTGCTATTTCAAGATGATCATAATTCTATTAAAAATGGCATGCATTTGAATTTATTTATAAACTTACACCATCTTTTGCTTTCGATTGCCCAATCATCTTCTGGCGTCTTGGTTCAGTTATCCGAAGCAAACTGACAAATTATCTCTGTGATAATGCCCTATTTCTGCCAAAACTTTCTCGTCATTTGAAATAACCGCAAAGTAGATAATGTAAGTCGATGAATCAAAATTAATCGTAGGCAGTCAGCACAAAACGAATTTTGAAATCGGCCGAAATAATTTTGTGAAGCTCGCCATTTCATAATTGCGCGTAAGTTGCTAAGCTATCACCATTGGGAATGAATATGAGCATTCAACGTTAGGAGCAGGGTAGCAATGACAAATTATTTTCATTAGGATATTTGACAGTAGGGTAATCGGATAAGTTAAACTGACAGGTTTGGTTAAGCATTGTATTTTTGATAGCATATGCAGTTAGGCTAGAAGGTTATGGGTAATATTAAGGGCAGTTCACCTATAAATAACTTTAGTATAGCTCATACAATCACCCACAGATCACGGATATGAAAGATCCCCTTTCCTCAATGACAATCACCACAAACAAAAATTTTAAATTCTGAGTAGCATTCTTTGCAACCCCCAAGTTAGTTACATATTTCGTCTGGTAAGGCTTCGTTTTGGGTTGCGTATTAGTAATTCATAGTATGTTCATGTGTGAAAGAAAGAATATAACAAAAACTTTTGTCCCTTTTTTGCTTTCGATTCCAGTGATCCCAACTCTAATCCTAGTCAGGATCACAGAGAGATCCGGAACCCGGAAGGAAACGGCAACGTTCAAAGTAGAAACATGCCATATTACTGTGATCAAGCTAAAGAAGGTAAGATAGATTACTTACTTACAATAAGTCAACACTTAATAAATAAAATCAGGCAATAATTAAGACTTCCGGTTTCTTAGATGCCCCCAACCGTAGAATAATTTACAAGCTTCTGCAGGAGTTCCAGTGTGTGATAGAGAAATCATTTGGAGATACAGACATGCTGCAAAATAACTGCGAGAGCTTATCCGGAGACTTGGAAAAAATACGGGGTGAGATTCAATGCTATGAGACAGTGAAAGCGGAGCTGGAGCGAAAACTCCAGGAGCTAACTCATGATAATCAGGAACTCCAGTTCTGTCTTGAGGAGCAATGTCAACTTCGAGGAGACCTGGAAAACATTGTTGCACAACTTAAAGAACAAATTGCTCGGCAGGATGAAATTATTTCCCGTTTAACCGCAGATAAAGCGGATTTGTTGAGTTGTACCAAACAACTGGAGGTGGACATGGAGAAGTATAAGCATGAGATTTTTGATTTGGAAACTGAAAGGGAAGACCTCTCCCGGGGGATGAAAGGATTCGAAATGAGCAAGGCGCAATGTGCAGAGCTTCAGGCCGCATTGACGGAATGCTGTAAGAAACCTCTGCGGTTAAACAACTTGTTTTCTATGAATACTGAGAATGAGAATTAGGATACGGTTTACTTCTCAACTTACAATTAGGTGGAAGGTGTGATTCCCTTCAAAAAGAGAATTTTGACTTAAGACAACAAACCCGAGATTTGGAAGGGAAGCTGGACACCGCCTTTTTCGAGAAGAATAAAGTACTCACCGAAATTGAATGCGCCAAGCAAAAGTTTCAGGAGGAGAAGGATGGACTGGAAGCTCAACTCTACCGACTTGTTCAAGAACAAGCGACATTTGTCCAGCAGAAGGCAGACTTGTGTCGCAAACTTAACGAATCAGTCAGTGCCCATCATGAAGAGCTGGACAGGCTGAAAACTGAGTCGGACATGTATCGCAGTCAATTAGAGAGAGAAAGGGGAAAGAAAGAGGACTTGGCCCGGAGGCTCCGAGAAGGAGCTGATAATAGAAGAGCATCAACAACCTCCATGTTACCAACAGGCCCTTGTGTGGAATTGAGGCGACAACTTAGTTTGGCTAACGAGAAGGCCCAAAAATTGCAAGGCATGTATGAAAGGGAGTCCTCAGAACGGAAGCAACTAGAAAAGCAGTTGAGGAGTCGTGAAAGCGAGAACTATGACTTGCAAGCGAGAGTAAATGTTGTGGGGACGAGGAAAAGTAAGGACTTTACTGGGGCAAGGGCACCAGAACTTTTGACAGAGAGGGCAAGATCCAACTCTCTTGGAAGATCCCCCACTCCTGAACGACGGATGTCAAAAGCCACTGCAACAAATGATAATGCAAACTACTTCTGATTTACACGAGATATGATGAAGTTGTTGAATGGCAGGGTTTTTATTAGCCAAAGCTCTTCCGGAGTAGCCATAATTATAGTTAAATAAAACATACATACAAAAAATATTGAAAATAGTAATATAGACCAGATTTAATCTATCTAGTACGATCTCTCATTCAAGGAATTATATAGGCAATCCAAACATTATTTTATCATCAAAGTATCATAACTCTTACTTCACTGTGCATTGTATTTTCATATAAAAATTGCATCCCATACCTAGTATCTTTTGCTTACTCACTTTAGGAAGAAGCAAATAAACCACAACCAGAAGAAGATCTCCGTAACAATGTTAATATTTTTGCCTCCTTAATTATTTTAATCTATAGTTAGACAAATATAGTAGGAATAATATTATTAATTGACTTGACATGTGGCAAAGGGTGTGAAATTTAATTTAAAGTTTAAGATAGAAGGGAGTAGGATAATTTCAGCTATACTTATTTCATATCCCCATCATATAATTTCAGATAAATTAACAAGTCATCTCAAGCTAAACATTTCACCACGATTTTTTAGCCTAGGGTTTTAATCAGGATTAAGAATGAGCCAGAACTCGGATCAGAATGGGAACTCAAGAAACGGAAACACGATGCACTACTGTGACCAAGCCGAGGAAAGTTAGTTGGAGGAAATTAAACAAAATAAATAGAGTTGACTATTTACAATATGACCTAATAATTTTTCTGATTTCTCAGAGGGCCCCAACCGTAAACTAATCTTCCGACTTATGGCAGACATCACGTGCGTGCTGGAGAAGTCCTTTGGGGAAAACGAGGTCCTCCAAACCAGGCGTGACAGCTTTGTAGAGGATATGGAAACGAGTCATGAGAAGCTACAGCGATATCAAGGGCTGAGGGACGAACTGGACACGAAAATGCAGGAACAAATTCGTGAAAACCAGGAGCTCAATGCCTGTTTTGAAGAGCAGTGCAAGGTTCGATGTGGTTTAGAAAATTGCATTTCCCAACTCAAGGAACATATCCAGAGGCAAGAGGAACTCATTGCATGTCTAAATGCTGAGAAAGTGGATTTACTGGGTTGGGCCCAGGAGCTGGAGACGGACAAGGAAAATCACAAGGAGCAAGTGGCTAGCTTGCACACTCAAAGAGAAGGTTTGACCAGGGGAGTACAGGGATTTGAAGTGAACCGGTTGAGATGCGGCGATCTTCAGGGAGCTTTGGCAGAATGCTGTAACAAGAATATTTTATAAATAGAATGCTATAATTAAGTATGCTGGGCCTGAACTAAATATTATATTTCTAGATTGAAATTTGATTCTATATTTTCAGGCGAAAGGTGCGACTCCCTCCTTCAAGAGAATCGTCAGCTCATAGAAACAACCAACGGGTTGCACCAGAACCTGGAGGCTGTGGGGTCCGAAAAGAGTGACCTCCTCGCTGAACTGGAGCACATCAGGAAAATGATCCAGGATGAGAAGGACCAGTTGGGGGGTCAAATCTGTCACCTTCTCGAGCAGCAGGCAACATTTAACCAGGAGAAGGCGAACATTTGCCGCTCACTTAACGAAGCCATCAGGGAACATCATGCTGAACTGGATAGGCTCCAAACTGAGGCAGCCATGTACAGCGATCAATTAGACAAAGAGAGGAAGGACAAGGACGATTTCACTCGGAGGCTTCGGGAAGGGGACATGAGTGGGCCCACTGGTTCGGACGCAACCGGAACAGGCCCTTGCGCAGAGTTGGAACGACAACTGGCAGTGGCCAATGACAAGATCCAAGAATTCCAAGACTTGTATGATAAAGAAGCGTCAGAGCGGAAGAAACTTGACAAAGAGTTAATGGGCCTTATCAAAGAAAACACAAAGCTAGAAGCAAGAGCCAATGTAATAGAAAGTAAAAAACCAAAGGGCAAATTAGGACCGGGGGGAGGAATATCATCCCCTCCGCCCAGATCACCTAAGACTTCAATTGACCGAGGAACCGGAACCCAAGGTGCATCAAAGGACCCAAAAGACGCGAAAGTAGGAACGGGCAGCCCTGAAACTGAAACCATCCTTGGGCGGAAATCAAACACCACCCAACATTCACAGAACCCTGGCATACCCCTTCCTACTACAACGACATATTCCTATAAAGCACTCAACGATGGGGAATACAAAGAAAGTACCGAATCCGTTCTGACCGGGCAGGCCCCTTGGGGTAGGAGATTTACTGCGTCGAAGGACCACCACGATGACCATGTTCATTTTACATCTGAGCAAGGCACATCCACTTCCAAGGATGACTCCCAATCCAAAAAGAGGGGGAGTAAGGAAGTTGGTGAAGATAGGCCAGAGGATTGGTCACCGACTCATGAAGGTCATAGCGATTATCATTGGAAGGAACGGAAGTCCCAGGACCCTTCTCAACTGATTGCCCTCAGGGATGCAATGGCACGAAAATCGAAACATCATCTCGATCCAGAATTCCAGAATTGAATAAAAGTATCAGAAATCCTATCATAAAAATTGAACAAATAAATAATCCCACGTGATAATCCCTTCAACATATTTATTCTTCTTCTTGTACCTTTATATTTTTCATTTTTTCTCATACTATTTAGCTCCTCTTAAATCGTCTTATGTACAACCGACTTAATCAAAATTGCAAGTTGTAACCACATCTGAATTGCGAATCATTAAATGGATCATATCGGATACTCCAATTTTTCATACGATGCAATGAAAGATTGACAACAAAGTAAAAACATACTTGTTTAGGTTTTGTGTGCGATGCACAAGAGCATTGACTGGCCCAATAAAGGCGGCTTAAAAAATTTTGAGTTGATATTCTCATATGATCTCCATATGTAGGTAGTTGATTTTGTGGTATGTCCATTTCAATAAGCTGCAGTGAAAGAACAAAATTATTAAAGTGGATTTATTTTTTTTAATTGGAGAATTTGGTTTAATTGTGGGAAATTAGCATAAATTAGTTTTTAAGGATGGCTGAAACAAAGCTCAACGTGAGGAATGTCTCTCCCCTTCTCCAAATGTTGAGGAACTTCCTGTTGGGGGTAAGTTGACTAGAAGTTTAAATTAAAAATTTCAATATTATTGTTGTACATATTTTTGAATGGGATCATTACTGATGATTTACCAGTCACATTTTTTAAATTAAAGAGACTCATTAATTATGATTTTGTAATGAAATTCCCGAATGATTTAGAGAAAGCACGTTCCCGAGATGGCGTCCTTGAGATACACCCCCTTGGTTGCGGCGAGGGATCAACCCCCACCAAATATACCGGAAGGGGAGGCCCACGCATTGTCAGCTAATCATTATTGCAAACGGGATGGGCGCCGGGAGGCTCGACATCCAACGGTTATTTTGGAGCCCAGCACAGCCAAACAAATCCCCGGGGGATCGGCAGTGTAAGCCAAATATAAAGTCATTTTCATTGCATATTATTAAATAGTAATTACTCTATTAGTATTGAAATTGGTGTCCAGAGATTGAAGATTTTATAATTAATAATAATTTATTTCTTGAATATTTTAGGGCAGCTGATGCTCCAAAGGGGCCTGTAACGCCTGGAAAGTACTGGGAGCTGAGTGAACGCTTCAATTTCAAGTCAGATAAATGAGGTCCACCGACTGGACGATTGTTGTTCAAAGCGAAAGTTTAACCAGAGAAATGCAGTGTAATAATTTATTTGTAAAAATTCCTTCAAAATCTTAACACTGTAAACTAGAATGAACATAGCCAACATATATCTGTAATTTACATTTATCGAATCGTATCCGAGAAAAGATTGATGTAATCGATTTCTCCCCGTCTCTTACATGGGACTGGAGAAAGCGAAATAGTCAAGTAGGAAATGTAAAAATTAATTTTAGCGAAACTCGTCTACAAAATCTTTATTATATGTACTTATATTTAGTAAATAAATACAAGGTTAATTAAATGGAGTGCAAATTGCTTTAAGTATATTAGCAATTTTTATAGAGCAAAGCAAAATGTTACATCATATAGCACAAAGCATGTTTGATTTCCTATACATATCATGAAATCCATGAAATCGACATGGGTAAAGCCGAATCTGGACAGGACACGTATCTACGTGTATGTCAAATATAATGTCAAATTCAGCTAATGATGCATACGACCACAATGGAGTAATTCCCAATAATTACTTGATTACATAAGTTTTAATAAATGTTGGTGAAGCAAGACTTATGTGCAGGTAAAAATTTATTTTGGAGTTTAGAAATTTGAATAGATTGAAGATGAGAAAAAACGAAAAGAACCAATAATTTGTACTTTTGATAAATGTATTCGATTCGATCGATTCCATTTCAGAACGATATCTCGTCAAATTGTTAAATACTTTTATTTTGCAAGGACATGAAATGAAAAATTCTTAATAATATTTTATATTACTTTCTATGCGTTAGTCTATCTTCATTGGATTTTTGGAACACAAAATATGATAGGAATAGGAATATCGTGCTCTTGTCAGTTCTTTTGTAGTTCACGTACCCATACAGTATGGGCCATACTTACAAATCAGTCAAGCAGATTCACATTCACACTTGCATCGCATAAAAAATGTATTTTTGGGTTTATTATATAAACCCACTTACCCAACTGCATCTGCCATTCTGCCGTCTTGCACAAGGCACATGAAAGCTTTCAAGAGTAGATTTAGATTTGAGCATACTGAAACAGAAGCATTGCAAGTGCGAGGGGTGATCCATTGTAAAGCAAAACCAAAAACTGATATTATTATTTGCACTATAATTTGAGTCCAGCAAGTGATTGATTACTGAATGCATGATTGATGAATCAGACATTCTACACAAATTGCTGGCCATTGAAGCGATGAAGTCATTAAAATACAAATATTCAACTCATGTACATTATCCACGCTTCATAATGTACAGTACCTAAACAAAGACTTTAGATCAGTGTGTAGTCTATTATCATTAGTCTAAACTAAAGCTGTTGTTATCAAGTCAACATGTTCACTGAACAAAAGAAGACTAATGTGCGTAGTACTGAAAATTGAGCATTTTTCATGAAATAAATTAGATTTGCATCCAGTCATTCTGGTACGATAGGAATGCCCAGCCAAAATAAATTATAATTACAAATTACAAATAGTGACTCTTGTTAACTATCCCGTTTCTCAGAAAAGCAACAGTGGCAATAAGTAAACTAACTATATCGATAACAAAAGGGAACATCCCTTGCCATTTAATACTCATAAAACGATACTGAGCTTGCATACCTCTATCTCAAGTGGAGCAACTTTCCTGGATTTACAGAAAGGAAGAAATATAAATCTCATTGTAACTGTCCGAATTTAGAAAAGGTACGACAGTTTATAATTTTGATTGTCAATTTCGCATAAAACCCAAATTCAGCATCATGCGGAGCAGAGTTTATTGATCTGCAATACTATAATTGTCTTTACAGAGAATCCTGAATTATGGAGGACGTCAAAATAGAGCCACTCCGTTCTTTGGACGATTTCCTGTTGAACTCAGCCCGGTTTCAAAATCCAAACTTTGCAGATGTGGATCGGTGGGCACGGCGCGTCAAAGCCAATTTAGTCTACTATCAAACCAACTATTTCTTGATGTCTATAATAATTTTTCTCATTGTTGGGTAAGTCCACTTGCCAGCCACTAGCTAAGCCACCTTATTGACATTGACAATGTACCCTAGCTTGACAAAACCTAATTGGCTAATTTTTATTAATTTAACATTTTAGAATACTCCACCCCGCCCAAATGATGTTCGGGGTCTTGTCCGTTGTGGCTTTATCCGGCGGCTACAATTACCTGTGCAAAAATCAAGAAATGATTGCAGATCTTAATAGAAAGCATCCTCTCATTAGTTTAGTTGTCATCTTGGCCGGTGGCTACATCATCGTTTCCCTTGTTGGATCCGTGATGGTCTTCATGTTTGGAATATTGTTGCCGATATCGGGTAAGTTTCGGAAATGTGGCAAAAATGATAAATGCTAGGTGGCCTATGAAATTTATTATGACACCAGTTTGCAAAATAATTAATTAAGAATATTTCTACTTTTTACAGCGGTTTTTATTCATGCATCCCTGCGCCTTCGAAATACAAAGAACAAGTTGACAAGTATTAAGGAACAACTGAGCACCACAAAATCGCCCATGACCATTATTCTCGATGAACTTGGGATGCAGTTCGAAGGCTTTGAAGACTGACTATTAGCGACCTGCTCCCGGATCATTTTGTTTTGTGAAGATGCGTTGGCAGCCAAATCCACCCTCAGACCACTACCAATAAAATCTAAAAAAAAAAACATAACTAGTAAAACAAAGACTGTGGTACAGTTTTAACATATTCTGTGCATAGCAAATTAGCAAATATTGTACTTTAATATAATAATGATAAATGATCATATTCGGTTAATTTTATCGTTTTGTTAACTCCATATTGAACTACTTACTATGAGTTTGATTAAATATGAAATGTATCGAGTTGCCTATATAAGTAAAAACGACATAATTCCAAATTTTACCTGAATTTTGTTAACAATGAACTGAATAATAGAATCTGTACTTAATTGTTCAATTATTACTGGTCTTCTAGTAGGATAAAGGAATATAATAATATGTTTTTGCAGTCAGTGTAGTAATATACAATAATATATATGACATGTTATGAATTAAAATGGTGAAGTAATACTGATATTTAATGAATTGTTGTATTTGGGTATTTTCACTATGCGAAAACTTGAAGTAAAATATTTTCAAGCAAAGTGTGTGCATTTAATTAATTATTTAATTTGTAATGTGACCTAGCTGAAAATGGCACACTGAAATGTGATTTGATTAAACTTTCAAGGTGTAATTCTATAAAGTTTATATGCCTTCCTGATGGTGAGCATGTAAGGGGATAGCAATTTTTCCTGGGTAACTTTTTCAGGTCTAATGAAAGGTATTATGTTAGCAAATAGACTTTCACTATTTTTAACATGTCCAAATAATGTACATTTAGAAATAAATATTTCTTCCCATTTCATGATTCAAATCATTGAACTCTGTAATCTGAATAGCTCAAAATTTATGTATATCGTCTCAAGTAGAAATTTGGGGAGTCGTTCGTGGTTTTATTCACATTAGGCGTCAACGATTCGTCTCTATTGAGCCGTGAATTGTGACGGAGTATTTTTATTCTTGTAAACTAAGAAGGGTGTCCCCGGACCCAATGTAATGGTTTCATGATTCATTATGCAAAAAGTGATTTTTGAAGGAAGAAAGCAACGCAGACATCTATTGTTATGATATGATTGAATTGAATGATCACCCTTCTCGCATCACCAAGTTTGCATCTTCCTTAAAGACGAATGGTGATAAATGCATACTACAATGCAGCCCGTAATACCAAACAAGAGTACTTATTTCAGAAACCGCAAATGCTATATAATATTTTTGTCATTCTGAAAATCAAATTTGCAGATCTAAAATGTTATATTGTATGACCATCACATACCTGAGCTGAGGTAGCTTCTCCCAGCGCATGCGACAAGAATTAATTTGTATTTGTTTCATTCATCTGTCATCTAGTCAATCAAGTTGTCACCTTCACATCTCTGTGCTAATGCTAATCAAAATCATCAAATCAACATACCTACATAAACATGAATCAAATCAAATGTCTATCAAAATCATTTTTCTTGTGACTGTACATTTTATTGTCAGTATTGTGGATAATATTCAATTTGGAATTATGAGATTTAGGAATTTCAATACGCAAATGCAATGCGATCCCTGGACATTCATGTGAATGGTTCCTATTTTACAAGAATCATGAGCTTAACATTACAATCGCCTTGTTAATTAATTTGCAGCATACTTGCCGTATTGCAAAAAGTTAAAACACTGCTCATCACAACTGCATTATATTTGCATCTAAGATTATTATTCAGATTTTATTATGGAACATTTCAAATATTGGCAAATAAGTTATTCGCCATCGCTTTAAAAACGTTTTCACGGCTTCGACATGGTTGATTCATATTTCATATCCTGGCATTGAGTGGCATTTAAAGATGTTCTATCTAACAATAAATAAAACGAGAAACCGAAAGCTTCTAAAATCATCCATTCCTTAAAATCCCAACCCAAACAAAAAGCATGCACCTACGTCTTAAAGCAAATGCCATACACAATAATTATCATAATGTCCCTTCCTTAATACTTATCCTCATCCACCTCTTCCATTTTCCTTGTGTGCTACATGTGAAACCAGTTTAATTTAAAAAAGTATTACACATTTACAAGAAATAACGCTAATAAGCAAAAAGACTACCTACATGTATGCCTGCGGATTAAAGGCTTTCCATTCATATATCCATATCCTCATAATCACAAATCATAATCAAACAAGGAGACAGGAGATTTGCTATTGCTGCCATGATCAAGGCATCATTGCATAAAATAAATGTAAAGTCGATCATTTAACTGAACTGAACCAAGCCGACTATTGCATTAAAACTCAAGTCAAGCAAAATTCTTTCGGAATCCCAGATAACTCCGTAAACTGTCTATATGCAAAGTGAAAGAACTGCAATACAGGTATGATAAATTTATGAAGGCATCATGATAATGATTTCGTGGTAAAAACATTTTTACCCTTTGATTTTGTGGACATCATATCGACTATAAAAAACCTATGCGTTCAATCAAGTTCATATATATTTCATATGCGATGATTGATTTCATACACTTTGGTTTATGATGATGAAAGCCAGGCTCTCTCACAGGTATGCTTACAAATACTTAAAAAGATATCCATAATCATATTAGACTACATACACCTGTATTTGTATTTTTAGTACGTGAGTTACGTGGATTTAGCCGACAATCATGGGCACAGCAACAATCCTTTCTGCATCAGAGCCACAGAACCAAATCCAAAGTAAAAAAAATTTGCTTCGAGCACGTCGGCGATATTAAACTTGCATGTTTTCCCCTATGACATGGGATAAAATATGACGTAACGTGTGTGCATGCATATTACACTCTTATGAGAGTTCCACTGCTTGCTACTAACCCCCAAATGGTAATTTAATGTTAGTGTAATGTAATGTTATGGACTATACATGAGGACTTAACAAGAACACGTTAGATTTAACTCTGGTTTAGCTCAAACTCGAAAAAAATATAACAACGACAAGGTTTCTTTCTATGCAATTTTAAAGTGAGATTTTGAGCTGGTGTGGTCGATGTCGATACTTTGTATGCAATAATATTATATTACGCTTATGAATCTGAAATCAGAATACATCCATGTATGAAGCCAAGTTTAACTTTACTATGAAAAAAAAATCATTCCTCCTCCGCTTTTTATTTTTATGATTACGATACTATTACAATTGAATGAAGGTAAACGTTGTTGATAAAAGTCCATTCTGACTCTGACGATGATGATGATATGAATATGGCTATATGACTTGGTTCGTGAGGCTGAATACTGAGTGAGCTCTGTCATCCTGAAAAATTCCAACATTTTCATTCCCCACAAGCAAGTCATATAACAAAAACACAGTTTTAAAGGAGAAGCCGTATCACATCTCCCATCACAATATAAAATCCAATATACAGTAACAAATGCAAACACCTTCTTCCCACGTTAGAAAAAAATTTAAAATGCCAAAGCCAAATGCAAATACTTTTTACATCCATGTTACAATGTAGAAAGCATTGGAGATTATTGCATTGTTGTACGCTGTTCACACGGAGGAGCAGCAGCATCCAAAAATAAAAAACAAAAAGTGTAAATGAGTCCATATCCAAGTACATGAGTAAGGTAAAAAAGCTAAGGCAGTGTTTTGTGGGTAAAAAAGCTATATAGGATTTATACGTACATCTTCATTTTCATTTTATATATGCCTAACCAGCTATCAACCATCAACCTATCTAACAATATGAAACACATCATCATATTATATCGCACTATCATATCAAGATATCCCATATAGCTACATTTAACATCATCCCATCACCCATGCCCTGCATATAAAAATATTTTCCCATATATACTTGTAAATATTTCTTTCCCCTTTTTTTCGCTATATTGTT